>JAULBU010092438.1:0-27262 GCA_032358235.1 Odonthalia washingtoniensis
GTATTGGTTCCAGTTTCCAAGACAGAGCGAGTTCGACAAATCCTCCATTTTGTGTTTTTTGTTCATATTTATGGTTTTAAAGATGGTCGTACAACAGTGATGTTAGAACAGGTTCTCATTAAATATCTTGCGTTTACAACCTTTTTCATTGGTCCGTCCTACATATACAAAATAGGTGGTAGTAATACAAACAGGATCTCGATAAACATGCATCTGTACAACATTTTTTACCAAGTGTTCACGAGTGTCTACTATATTACCACTCAGTGAAAATTCTAAGCTCAGCGATTCTTGAGAAGAAGTGCCCGTTGAACACTGTTTACATTAAAGGTACTTATATTGGTGTGGCAGGTAAGTATGTGCATATTGCTTGATCTGCCTTTCCAACGGAATGTGTTCATGAACTTATACCTGACATCTTCGGGCCATATGTATTCTATTACGCACAATTTTCCAGTTTCAGGGTCATCTAAACAAGATCAGATGTTTATGCACCAATTACGTAATGAACAAATTTCAACAATTCTGATCAACCCACAACGGGTCAGAACACTGTTGATCCAATTTCAACTGGTCTTCCACACGCAGAAGTTGGTTTTTATCGTTTGGCGGTCGAACTGATGTTCAATACACTACAAGAAATTATGCCATCAATAGAGTTCTACTCCATAATCAAGTCACCGAAAGAACCAATTGATTTTCCATTGATGAATAACTTACCACTTCGATCAAGAGGGCAGCCATATGTTTTTCTGCACAGACAGATGCGGCAGGAGCAACACTAGGAATCACGAAACCACTCATGCTTTCGACAGCTACATCGATTATTTATCTAATCAAATAGCCTGCCTCAAAAAGGAAGCCTCCGAACCCAATATACGCTCCACTCTCAGGCTCCTTCACGCGTGAATGATCAGAAATTTGTACAAAGATTGGTCGTGTAATGAAGAAGAAGAAATGGACTGAATCAGACCAGATACCACCTCATAGTTTTGATACGCAACCTAGACAGACAAGCGTTCCAAATTACAACGACAACTATATGGGTGTACTGGCCAAGAAAGAATATGTCCTCGAATCAACGGTTGCAGCATCATCAAAATGTTTAGGACCTCCAGCTCAAGCTGACATGGAAGTCTTGAAACAGTAAATGATGAACTACTTCACGTGCATCGACATAAATCCCACAAATTTCGGTAGGACAGCGGAAGAATTCACTAGTGAAAGCGTGGACAACAAAGTTGACTTCCTCCTCATGGACCTACCTTACAATACTATATGTGACCAAAATTGCCAGAACTCAAGTTACGAGAAGTAGACAGAGGATGATATGTATCGTCTGCTTAAACCGCCTGTAAATGGCTTCATTTTGAAGACACGGTCATATATTCTTTTCGTATGTGCAGTTTGAAGATTGAGTTGGTATTATCAGTGAGTAGAAAATAATGAGACAGACCAAAGGTCATGGCCAATATGAAGAAGATATTAGATGCTTCAAAATGCGTCTACAGTGGAAAGGAGTGCATTAAACTACAACAAGGTCTCAAGGGTATATAAAACAAACCAATCACATCAAAGCCTCAGTCATATCTTCGTTAATGAAATTGGACTGAATTTCTGGGAAAATGGATTGCCAAGTAACGGTGCAAAATAATTGGATAATTACAGACAGGTTCCTCCTGTGCATTCTATATATCCTCGTACTTACAATGTTTTCACAAACATACCACGCCTTCCTCAGTCTGAGTAGTTAGCTCATCCATAGTTGAATATAGACCAGGTTCGTGGACAACGCAAAATGCTTCGTCCAGAACATAAGGCAATGGATTGGTTAATCTACATAATATGCAAATTCTACAGGCTAGAAGTTGTTGTGGCCGACCCAATCGTAGTACTTTCTCAAAATCAAGGTCATGTATTATTTTGCCGCAACACAGGACATTTATCGGTACGGACATTTATCCAGTTTGTCTTCATACAGCTCTTCCACAACTTGTCGAAACATATGCAAGGAAATTTGTAAACCCTGAATCTGATACAAATGATTCTGCGGAAGTTATAGATGCGGAAAAGACCCTTATGAAAGAAATTGATTCAATCAACGTCAGAAAAGATAGAGATTGGGTACATGGAAAGTTCCTCTTGGATTACACAGCATCCAAAAATTTCCAGCTGTGCTACATTACTTTTTATCGGAGGTCCAAAAGGATAAAACTGTTTTGCAACTTACAAACATTTCAATGTTCAACTGATCACGTACATGGAGAGCAAGGATGAACGCTGTGGAGATTCAAAATCTTCAAATAGCTGAATGTTTGAGATTAGGTGTTTCCACGATGCCATCAAAAGTCAAGCGTACTGATTCTGGACTTCAAGTCCAGCATAAGGTGTTTACCAAGTTGGTATACACAGACTTGAGGAAACAATCTCAACATACTGGGACATACCGTGAAGGGATTCTGGAGGTAACGGTGAAAGATTTTCGTAATTGTGCCGCTAATATTTACGTAAAATCAAGAAACAATAATGGAACTAGGCATATCGTTCAAATCGTACCTTCTGAGTTCTGCACAATGAGGTAAATTTACTACAGTCGTTATGCACACGTTAGTTCGGACATAAAAAAAGAAAATACAATGGAGATACAACAACGAACCCCAAATTCATTGTGGAAAGTCTTTCCACAACTGAAAACACCTACATCCTTGTCCAACCATAGGATTTCGGGCATCGTCCCGTCAAGAAACATAGCTGTTGGGGAAGAACTCTACTTGGACTATGGACATGAGTATTTTTCGCAATACGCAAAACAGCAAATGTACCAGCCCGGTATATTGGTTTCAAAAATTTTGCTTTGTTATCTAGTCATTTTCCAGCATTTTTCTAATAACTGTTTGTATAAAATCGTATTTTTCAATTGTTCCATTTGAACTTAGTGCGATTTTTGTTCATACAATTCGTTCCCGGTGATATAATTTCTTAATAATTTGTACTGTACTACACACAAGTTCAGTAAATTAAAAACTCTAGAAATTTCTGGTTTTACATTAAATGAATGTAAGAACATAAACAAAATTATAATTATTTTAAATAATAATTTTATTAATTTTAATTTCGTTTATATTCAAATCCCATTTCCATTCCTCCCCTTTTCTTCAAAATGATAATTGAAGTAGATATTTTGGCCCATTCGATCCCCACTCCACACAAAAAGCAGATTTAGTACATTACGTAGTTACCAACGGATGCTCCATTTCGGATTCTCCATTTCGGCTTCGAAAATTCAGTACTCTCATAAAATACTTTCGATTCTGCACTCTTCGGAAGCCAAAATTGCTTTCCGAAGACACTGACGCTGGTTTATCTTTCTTTTCATTTGTTTCATCGACAAAAAAAGGAGAGTTGAAATTCCAAATTTGAAAATCTAGAGCAGAGAATGATCAGTGAAATCGGGCCCTTCAATTAATAAAATGCTTCAACGGGTTTGTATATAGATTTTTTGCCCAATTGTAACTCTTGGAAGCAACCTTGGTAGTGACATATGGAAGCTCGCAAACAAAATGGATTTTTTCTAGTCACCATGACAATACAGACGAGCTATCGTTCCAGGCGTTGCTTTTTCGGGACTAGAGACGTCTTTGCTCTAAACAGATGAGGTCATTATGAAGTTTTTAATATCCAATATCTATGAACACCCCATGTTGTCCACGGTTTCCATTCGTGTTTTCGAAACACCTGCCTGTCCCTGTTTCAGTGAACGGCAGCTTAAATTTTGAAGCAGGTCGTTTCTCCGAGATGGTCTCGCCTCACTGACGAAGTTTTTACTGCCTTTTCATATCTTCGTTCGGCCATTGCTGTTGGGAACTGATAGAAACTGAATGAGAATGGTACAATTCATGAAATAGGTACCCTACTCTTTGGACTCCGAATGAAGAATGACTTTTCCTATAAATATTTTTACCAATCTGTCATTATCTGCCGCCTACTCATATTATAATCTATCTGCCCCTATCTTCTATGTGAAAAACTGTCTGCAGTCTGTCTGGTCCTTTGTTTCCATTTGGGCGCTTTTTTGTTCTGTTTTTAAAAAACATTCGACATGTGTTTGTCTGTACATATCCAAAGCTTTTACAAAACTTTGATTATATGATTTTGCCTGTCATGATTACCAGAAAGTTATTTAGTACGATATGTCTGCATATGTCCGAATTTATACTGTCAGTAAACAATATCAGCCCATAAGATTGTACTTGACTGACATGTTACACGCTCCTCTTGTTTCAATAGTTGAACAGTATTAAAAGCCTCAGAAATTGAAGAGAGAGTCATGGTAATTTTCTCTCTCTCTTTCTCTTCACCTTTATCGTCACATCACTGGTTATGGGCCCTTATTCGAAACCACTCTAATCATCTCAGCAAAACTATCTACCTAATTAGTAAAATCTTTGAAACCATGGAAACATTACATCTATTTTTCGGGGATGGAATTCCCACTTCCAAGCGGTGAATGGATATGGATGTGCTGGGGAACCATTCATTAATTTTACCCATATGAACTACATTTCGCCATTCGTAGCATAGAAATTCAAACATCGTAGCTTTTCCCCGGACATCCATATTGTCAAAAACTGGTATTTTTTAAAGGCCGGGCACTCAGTGTTTTGTATTTGCGAGCAGTTGCGACAATTAATCTTAAAAAATAATGTGGGCCTCAATTTTGGTCATTGCTGTCACCGCTTTTTAATCCAATTTTATGAAGACAGTGATTACTGTAGTGCGTATATAACTGAGAGCAATTCAAAAATATCGGAGAGGAATGCAGGAAATCCACCAGCAATGTAATCACTGTAAGTCATGAACTCATACATTGAAGAGCTGAAAGAGACGCGTTCACATCTGCGCGAGGGATTATAAATGTAACGTACCCGTTACGTTATCTGATGGACACGTTCACCTTAATGGTGCACATTACGCAATTGGAACCAATGAGAAATAGAAGGGATTTTATAAAGATATGACTCTAAGTACCCATCAACGTGGTGACAACTTGGATATGTATAGTGAATATTCAACATTGCCGTGAGAGATTATAAATGTAACGTGTCCGTCACGTGAATTAACGGACACGTTCAAATAAATGATGCACATTAGGCAATTGGAATAAATAATAAATGGAATGGATTTTTCAAGAATATAATTTTAAGTAACCAACGACATGGTGACAACTTGGATATGTATGGTACATATTTAAGTTGTCAACACGTCGTTGGACAATCTATCAAAGCCCTTTTACCTATTCAGATTACTGTTGCGATAATTTGAAGAAGTGATAGGGTTTTCATAAAAATAATATTCAACGTACATACATTGGTTTTAAAATGTTTATTTAATGGAAGCTTTGCATCGGTTGTCAAAAATTTTGTATCCCCTTCCTTTCCAGGCGAAGCATTCTTGTAACTACCAACTCACTAAGTGCGGAAAGGTAATGAATCGTTTGCGTTATTAGTTATTGGTTATTAGTTATTAGTTTTGTAGTTGTTAGATTTTGTCTTCCCTCAGTTTGGACAGGTAGAAAATCGTTTGCGATCTTGTAGAGGTTTGGAGTCATAACATGACTTCCTTGCTCTCGCTATATCGTAAAAGATTACCTACATTTTCATATTTAGTTGGTAGTTTTTTTTCCCCAACTGTGGAAAGGTGCGGAATTGTTTCCGATCTTGTGGATGTTCGGATGGAGAACAAGACTTCCTGAACATTGCGGAGTCGTGAATGGTTATCTACTTTTTTAAGTTTGGGTAGAATGAACTGTTTTAATGACTTGTTGAATTTAGTTGTTAGTTGTTAGTTTTTCTCTTCCCCAACTTGGGGAGAGGGGAAACGTAACATATTTCCTACACTTGCGCACTTCAAGTGTGTAAGAGTAGGAAAGAGGTTACGTTACGATATAGTTCACTGTGAAAACGAAGGCACCTGTACTACATATGCATCCTTTTCCACAATTATTACCCCCATCTACCCGTACATGATTGTGAGGAACAATCATGTTTGGATAGGTAAGTGTGGTAATTTTTCAAACATTTTTTGTTCGAACTGATCATGTTTTGTTGTATTAATCGCAATTTCTGGTTGATCACATCGTAATGGATCAAACTGGCTATTGGAATGTTATATTCTTATAATGACAGCCTGTTATCGTACCCTAACATGACAGGCTTCAATTGTGAGACTTATTACAAGTAATAAACTATAAGTTATATCCTCTGAATATAAGGTAGATAATATTACTTTTACCTTAACAGGCTGTCATGGCATTGACAATATGTAGTGAAATAATTCACATTAGATTACTCATTGTAGTTATAGTGATAAGTGTTTAATGTAGAGTGCATAATAAGAGACAACTTGAAGATAAATTGACAGGGGAAAACGAAAATAAAAGAGCCAGTTTGTTCAACGTGATTAACATGATCAAGACCGTTATCAATGAAAGGTTCTTCGCCAATTGCAATAGGACATAAAGCACGAATCTCCAAAGTTTGGTGAGAAGTTGCGGCCGCATCAGTTCTCAACTTTCCGTTTTGCACGAAAGCACAATTTGAAGTTCTTGGATTATTCAATCTGTCGTTAGCCAAAGCTTTATCTCTAGGGAGATGATGTAAATCATTAATTTATCTTGTTATGCAGCAAGAGTCAGCTACATTCCATGCCTTCTTTTACGATGCTTCACTTGCCATGAATTTCTGGGAACAATTGGCTGATTGACTCCCGCCGATATTTCTGTAAACCAATGTCCCATAGTAATGACAAATGAGGAAACCTTCATCAATTGCCCTTTCTGCAAAACCCTCAGACCAGCTTCATCATGATTGGTTGTGGATGGTTTCAAGGGAAAATCTAGTGCGCCTTCTTCCATTTCAAGCAATATATTTGTAGGTATTCCATCAAGAGCTCGTTTCATGACATTTTCCACTTGTCCCACGGTATGGGAACACCGTTGTTATACGAAGATACATCCCAAATGGCTAGTGAGTTGAAGTGATGAACGTGCTTAGGGAATGTCTGAAGTGTGGAAAGTCCAGGAGGAATATCCCGTACATCCCTTCCTTTTTCACGTCAATGACTTTCAGCTCTCTCAAATATTGTTGTGCAGCAAGTAGGTCTTCCTCCGTGCCCTCAATGTCGGATTCATCGTTGAATGACTTACGAGCAAAAACTTCGACCAGTTTCGTCCAGCAGCATTCCAAACAGTCATCATTCATATCAGCACCGAGAAATTTCCTATGTTTTGAAAGAAGCATACATGTAATTGTTACAGAAAATATATCAGTGCATGGATCTACAACCAACTCACCTGGATCTGTAAATTTGAGGACAATATCCATCACCACCGTCTTCAATTTTTTATCACTCGTAGCATTTGTCTCCTGCCGGAATATTTCGTCTGCCATGGAAAGAATACCATGTCGTCCATAGGGACCCTTGGGATGGTATTCATCTCATTACATGTTCCGGGATGAACAGAATTGATGAACTCAGAACAACTGTAGATTATCCTTTTCAAAGCGTGATCACATACCATTCCATTCTTCCCGAAGAGTAGTGCATGTTAAACCACGGATAGATGCCTGAGACGGGGTGTTTTTGGAACTCATTCATAGTGACCCCTTGTAATCGTGTAATGGAGCAGTGTTTCATCTACACTGAAAACACATATTTAATTTTTGTATCCTTTTCCAATTTCATCATCTTCAGGATTTTTCAATGGGATTAGTTCCTTCTTCGACATAATATGTTGAACCCATGAAGAAAATTACATTGCAGAACATAACATATTCTCATGAATTCCCGGTGTCAAAACGGCTTCCGATGAATTTTCCAATTCTTTCATGTCTTCTACAGTGAACTTGTCGTAATATTAATTTGAAGAGTCGTTAATACATGTAATGTTGTAAGCAGGGTCTGTTAGAATGAAATGAATAATATCTTGAAGAGTCTGACCCATAGCATCTTCAGGTGTGTCAGTAAGGGACTGAAAATCGCAGTCATACCAGCAACAGTAATTCTGCATACTTATTTTTTTCACTCATGTTGCTTCCAATACCATTGTAGTCAACTCATCTGAAGCTGGTGGTTCGACATCATGTTCCTCCTTAACTTCTCTCGGTATATCCGAAGATTGGTTTGGGGATATTTCCATTTCTTTGTTGCTAGCAACCTGATATTTTTCCTTATTTATTAGCAATTGTTCGGAAGACGGTGAACATTCACGCTTACTATTACCTGTTTCCATTTCCCCTGGATGCTAAATGTTCTCATAGATATCTAGGATAATTCTATACTGTTACTAATTGGAACGGATAAGTTGAGAGGCTCGGATACATGACCAGGTATTCCAGAAAATCCTTATAGAAATTCCGAACTGTGCGTATTACAATAGAAACGTTTCAGCATGGGAGTTTATTCCGTGTCGGAATCGGTTTCGTTCAACTGGATGTTGCACAAACTTTTTTGTAGGCTGCTGAAACAAGAAATTGCGATGTAACGAAATGCTGTGCCCACTCCATTTGTTCTTTTCCAAGCTTGTTCGGACACCAATTCTTCGATAATGACTGGTTAATGATCTGCCGTAAATGTTGTTCCTTGCGTAACTGGAGGAAAACCTTCGTTCCTTGTACAAAGAACTTGCAATCTTGATGTTGATGAGGTGCATAAGATGTACGGGGACATCATTGTACTGACTATAGGCATGTCGATTGATGTTGCCAGTCTTGCCCACGCCTTGAAAATTGTTTTGAGAAACGAACCCTATTCTAGTACCAGTGAAATGTTAGGTGCTGAGAATATTTCTATCACGCATCTTAGAATGTTTTTCTCGATATTGTCTCGGAGACAAATGAAATTCTGCAGTAAAGAGGAGACATTGGAATGGTGTTAGGATAGACATGTTTAGTGGGTCCTGTATTGGCTTTTCCCAGTTGATTGGATGATCATGTGAATGAATGTTGGACCAACTAAGAATGCAGTCAAAGTGAAATTGTTGGTGAACAAGTCGGAGAACATTTGCAGTGTGTCTTCATGTTTACAACCATATGTGTATATGGCGAGAGACGCACGGGATATCTGACGCACTTGCTGAGAATCAATTTCTGCTAAGACCACTGTCACCATTCGCTCCTATAGACTCCAATAACGATTATTTCAAAGTATTTTTTCTGACATTAGCCTTTCTTTCGAACCGTGTTGTTTTAAGCTTGGAAATCGGATCTTCATGGATCCTCAACCATTCGAGATAATTCTTGAAGTTTACATTCCTGTAGTTGAAGTTTTCTTTGAAATATGAACTAGAGAAACTGTCAATAAAGGAAAACAGCAGGAATCGAGTGAATTTAGAATGATTGGCTCGTTTTCCCCGTAGAGTATTTTCCAGTAGTGGTTGAAGATGAAATGTTGTAACGTTGCTCAGTTCTGGGTTGAAAAATAGATTTGAAGCTGTTGTGGAATGAGATGTAGAACGTTGAAACTGATTGAAAAATGCTTGTGCCTCATTTTGGTGGAAAATAATATAGGTAATGTGAAGTTTCTGTTGAAATGATCTAATTTTACGTCTTGTCTTTTAATTTGACTCGATGTGCGTGGATGTTTATTCTGATATGATGATTTTGAAGAAAGTGTTGCTGCAACGGTATGATGACGCTTGTGGGAGGTCGTATTAATCGAGTAGAGGCGCAATAGTCGATTTTTATGGTGCAATAATAGTAACGAACGTGAAGAAGGTAATGTAACGGTAGTAGTACTACGATGTTATGTCCGGGAAAGTTATATAATGTTGCGGTCTGGTATATATTGAAGAAAATTAAATATTTAATTTTCCGTACGGCGTCGGGTTGGACCAGTTTTAATTACTGGAACAGACGAAGAAAAAAATTTAAAATGTTCCTTCATATGGAGAAAAATGGTTTGCAGAAAATCAAATATTTTTTTTGCAACAAAAAATCAAATATTTAATTTTCTGCAATTTTTCGCACTCCATATGAAGGAATTGTTGTAAAGTAGTTACGAGTAATTTTTTGGACCGCAAAAATATGTTACAACATACCAGGGGTGAGTGCAAAACACCCGTACACGGTACAATTATTATGTCCTTACAGAATCATCGTCCGGTTAAGAAAGTCATACAACAGATCCGTTCATGACAACAACATTTCCGGTTATGATAGAAAAGGCAGCAAACTGATCATTGAAGTCAGACAACTGACGCGAAGTAATTGTCAAATCAATTATTATGTCCTTACAGAATCATCGTCCGGTTAAGAAAGTCATGCAACAGATCCGTTCATGATAACAACATTTCCGGTTATGATAACAAAGACAGCAAACTTATCATTGAATTCAGACAACTGAAGCGAAGTTATTGTCGAATCGCAATATATTCTGTTCTATTTATTGCGCACAACATTACGATATCCTTATTCACAACCAGCTGTCATCAACTGTCTTTAAATATTTTTGAACATTACAATATCCTTCTTCACAATCAAACAACGCCAACTGACTTCAATATTTCTCAACTTCAACATAATACGTTTATAATCAACTATGTCACCATCTTCTTCATCTGCACAGGGAAAGTGTCTCAATCATCGCCACATCGCTACCTCCCGGCACGAGGTGAAGAATTACTCCACAAACTGATTCTTGGACAGGAAAACTGTACCGATGCATCGGCAAGGGGTATAGTTCCAGATGTTTATATTGACATCTACTATCTAGATGATGATTGCGTTGAAGTGGTGAAGCCATCCCGGGGTTGCCGTGGAATATATTGTTTGGATATGAGTGTAGTCCTTGTCGGTACAGCAAAACTGAGTGCTGGAAGTGGAACTAACTCAGGGAGTTTAGTTGAATGGGCAACGGCTGCACCGGATGGTATATTCAACAGAGTGTAAATAATCGATGTACAAATCAAGTCAATTCATAAGAAAAAGGGCGTATCCGTATTATGAAAACAATGGAAGTGGTACCAACCCAGCAATCCTCCATTATTTGGAATCAAAAGATGGTGTCTATTGCTGAGATTCCTAAGCGATGAATGTTATCTCAATTCAACTCGCTAACAGGGATTGTAATGAGGAGATCGATATCGGGAGGTCTGTTACGCTTACATAATTTCGTCTTAGTAATTATCTGACTGTCGAATTATTGCTTTGAGTAAGTCAAATCAGAAACTTCAAGAACCCTCTGAGGGATTTCAGCACCGAGCATCGTGATTCGTTCGATAAATCCTTTGAACAAGAGCGATATCAAGTTGGTTTCGAAATGATCTCTGTGACTTTCGAATCTGAAGATTTTGACGGCAATTATGCTCGTATCTTGTAATTATGCAGCAAGGGAATAGATAGGATTGTACTGAAGTCCTACAAGTAATTAGTTATTGAGGACGGGATACATATCCTGACCGCACTGCAAAATCTTTGTGGAATTGTAACTTCCGAAACAAATTGGGCAAGAGATCATATTCTTGTCGCTCTTCTTGTACGGAATAACAAGGCGACCATGACACCTTGAAAAGTTTTAAATCTTAGCAACTCTCGAAACATATCATCGTCGAAAAGAAAAAATGTACATTTAGTTTATTGACCTCATGAGCAGTGTCATACCATATGCTGAGACCTTTTACGAACAATATAAGATACCGCTTGGAGAAGCAAGGACAGTAGATATTGCGAGGGACATGAAAAGAACAACTTTTCTTGACACAAAAAGTACCGCAACACACAAGCGGTACGCTCATGTGGGAAAGATGCTTGTCAGATTCAAATCTGTCATGGCAAGGATCAAGACCATACCCCAGTTTGGAACTGGACAAGATTCTGGTAAACGACGGGTAAATAATTTGGACAGTGGAATTTTCATCAACATTACGCAAGAGAACATAATGTATCTACTGGATGCAGCTGAAGCTTAGTTTGAAATCACAGCAAAGGGAATACTTTATGCAACTGTCTTCTAAGGGCTTGGTAATAATTTCATAAAGTATATGCAGATATTGTTGAAGGAACTTGCGGACAGTGAGTGTGATTTACTAGTGTAAAAAGTTCCGAAGACAATGCAGGAACTAATGGCAGTTTTCATCCCAGATATAATAACAAGGAAGAAATCTATAAATGCGACCTTTTGCAATCACATGTGCCTTTTCGAGTATGGTGTTGGAAATAGGTCTGGAAAACCGGTTACCCGTGCAAATGATCTCCATGGCAGACTTGTCAAGAAAATAATTCAGTACTTTTTCAAAGAAAGTAACGACAGTGAGAATGAAGGAAAATAAGTAAGAGGAATGGACGTCCATGGAATTATTCCAGCACATACTTGAAGCAAGAAAAGACAACATCGTGAAATTATCAACGTACAGAGTAGTGATGAGGAAGAACATCGAGCTGAAAAACAGAAGTCAAAGTAAAATAATCCCATGTTGTCTGACATGGAAGGAGAAACGCCAGAAATTGAGGCATCTGCAAGTGGTTGAAGGTCAACATCAACAAAAAGAAGCATTTTACATGCTAATTCGACATCAAAAAAATTACTACATATCATGGTGAGGACCTATCCACGGTCTACCGTGGCAGATGACATATTCCCATACGATAACAAACCGCTTCGAAATGTTATGCCACCTGGATGCAGTTCTATGTAAAATAGACTGAACAAGATGTGTATAGATGTAGTGAACATTGAAGAAATGCAATAACAACGAATACACAATGCAACAGAGGATACCGTCAATGGAGTTAAGAGAGAGCGAAGAAGTCAATAAACACGGGCGAGAAGAATCACGATTGAGATAACGGACGGAGAAGGCAAGAAAGTAGTGAATGTCGAAATTTTATATGATAAGAAGACTCTGCTGAAGTCGGCACTAATCCCAGATTCTCATCGTACGTACTTTTTTCATGTATGATCAATTACTATGATTGAGAGATATTTATTGGACCTGGGCTGCTTACATGCAGGCAGAACATATGGAACTTCACGGAGATCACACAGAATGGGATAAATGGTTACATGCAAGATGGGATGTTGAAGGAAGCTGTGTACTTGCTTAATTCTGAAGGAAAAACAGCAATTGGATAGTGTTGGTACTGCATTCTGGAGATTATGATCCTTTCGACATGGATGAAACTTTGAGAAGGAAGTATATAGAAGCGTTTGAAGAAAATCATGAGTTTCTTTCACAGTCAATGGGTGAACTTTTTACCGAAATTCAAACATGGTTTCCGGGCGAATAGGAGCTGAAAGATGAAATCAATAGAGATAATTGGAATCCAATTATCAACAATTGTAATTTCGGAAATGAAGAAGATTACAGAAACAATGGCATTGGACGTAACTCCAGTACAATACGTCTGCTTGAAAATCAAATGGAAAGTCATCGTGACAATATTTGGATAGCTAAACGCTGTGCTCTACTAGACTTATGGATTGGATTATTGTGCGCCTTGTTGAATTTAGATGCCAATTTAAAATGGCCGACAAATTCCAAACAGTGGGCCCACTTCCTGATCGCCCGTGAGGACTGTCCGCCACAGCATGGTCGCAATGACTTTGACATCAGAGAGAGTGGTTCCCACGGTTACTCCATAATTACAACTGCAAATTAAAGTGTATTTCTATGGATAGCTGCTAGGTCTCATTGTTATGTCCATTTCAGTCAGCAGTAAAAGGACATAATTTCAAGTTGTTTGGAAATGCAAAAACTTCAAAGCCCCCCACAGTCCTTTTACATTGGAAACGGTTACGTTTAGTATTCAAAGGCAGAATGGAATGAAACAGGAGCACATTATCGCGGACTATTTGTAAGATGCTATTTCACACGCATGTGGACACAGTTTTTGTCGGAAAGGTCAACGGATATCTGTTCACACATCACAAAGTTCAAGCAGTCCTTCGATTCGTGACCATAGCGACGGAGAACTCAATGAAATTGATGATTGCAGTGACGATGAACTACAAAATATGTTTGATTGACGAATGGCCGATCTTTAAGAGCCGCTGTAAGGTTGACAACTGCTCCTTGTATGAATTTATATTTGTTTATCTTGCATTTCTAAGTTTATTTCTACATGTATGCTAAAGAAAAAAGTACTTTTGGTCTCAGAAACAGTCCTAGTTAATTGTGTATATGTTCCCGTCATTTATTTCCGATGTCATGTATTTAATACAGGCTTTCATCTTACTGAGACATTGCCCACAACTGAAAATATTTAAACATTTTTCCTCCACATGGAGGAAAATATTTACATATTTTAAATTGTAACATGACTATATTTCTTTTGACTACATACAGTGGCAGAATTGACTACTGGTACTGGCAGTGAAAAGTATGAAATATCCGTGAATAAGTTGGTCCCTATTAACAAATTATTCTTCACACATTCTAATTATTGAAAGAACATGACATCGACCCATATCGCCTTGGATGCGACATTCCACAATAATGGTAACGAACAATTCCTCTGCAATACAACGTATACTCGACAGACGTTTGGGCTGATTACAAATTACAAGCCACGTCATGCAAATACAACAAGATGAAAAGATTTCGCACTATGCAACATTCAACAAATGACAACGGTTATCAGCAGTACACGGACAGAACAATGCATCTGAGTTTAATCGATGACGGTCTCCAAAAAATGGAGGAAACGTATAACACTGCGTCAGACGACAATAGAAAAGGTTTCCTGTGCAAAAAAAGACCTCATTGACGTGTTACGCACATAAATTAATGCCCCTAGTTCCACAGATGTGAAATTTAGACCATTTTCAACGAGGTTGACCGTGATTATATCTCACATCCTCTGCACTCCGAAAATTTTGCAGCGCTGTATATGTGCATGAGAAACCATGTAATGACTGATCACAAGTCTTCAATTGAGTTGAATCGAAGTAGAGACACGTCGTCGAAGCCCTTCATTGGAATGTTACAGATATATACCGATTAAACAGCAACAACTTTGAAGTCGCAATCCTTAGTTGGTTATCCCATACATGTCACATTTTTTAATATGTCCGTACAACCCAGACGTTTTCTGATAGACGATAGTTATACTTTAGTTGGCTTTATTCCTGTAGTCTCACAAGAATCACAGTCAGATAAAGTCATAGAGGATTAGTGCAACAATACTGACACAGACAGTGATGACATTATTGCGATTGACGATCACTTCCCACTGATCTCGTCAGTGCGGAGTCGAGATGATAAAATAGTTTCATTTCATGGCGCAATGACAACTTTTCTTGTACCGTTAATTGAACATTCCATGGAATGTTTTACAATATGAACAAAGAACAAGATAAAATGTAATTGCTTTCCTGTCATATTTCCATACTGCTGTGACATACCAGAAAGAAAAGAGACGTCTAGAGTTATATATAACCTTACCACCACACGACCATGCGTGACATGATTAGTAACTTTAATCTAATTCAATACTGGTCCAATATCTGTATTGTCGTCCCCCAGAACTGTCCACTATGTACGAACCAGAAGGGATGCGGTTACCGCTTTGTTTGAAATCAGAAAATACAGCATCGTTAACGGCAGAGAATAATTTTTTACAAAGGGAAGCACAACAAATTCCTCAGGATATTTCTGTTGCACCATGGGTCCTATTTATGGAGAAGCTGGAGAATAGACATCCGCACCTACTTATTCCAGGTGTGTTTTCAATGATTACATATAAACCACTGCATAACCTTCATCTCGGTACTTCTGAAGTAATCAAAACATGTTTCATGACATATCTGCCAAGTCCATTCTTAACAATGAAAAGCACGGACAAACGGAAGAAGGGGAAATAATTTGGAACAAAATGGGTGTCGTTGTTGGGAGCTTGTAATTCACTTTTTGCTGCAATAAAAAACCAGTTCAGTGCACCCGGTTTTCATGTTGAATTTTCAACAAGAGAGAAGTTCCAACAGCGTAATGGTTTCTTCCTAAGTAATGAAATTCGAGGAATTTGGAGGGAAAAGATTATAGATGTTTGGATATGGTTTTCCCTTTCGTAGGAGGATATATCGATAGAGTCGCTGGTTACCAGAATGATTCTTCTTTGACAAACATTTGCACAAATTACACAACATTAATGCAAGAATTGCTATACGACAATAATTCCCTCGGATGGTCACAGAAATCGATAGCTGACATCGGGAGAGGATTACTTTTCTCAAATTGAAGTTCATAGAAACATTTGAGAAACATTGTGATACATGAATCCACACATTGAAGTTCCATTTACTATACGACGTGTACAAGACCTCTCTAGGTTTTGAAGTCTAAATATTATTGATACATCACCTTATAAGCACTTTAATACATTCTTCAAACAGTCATATCTGTCTACTGCCAGAAGGGTGGCAACAAGAATTGATTAAACAGTACAAAATATGTGATGAACAATTTCAACTATATGTCTAAGTTCAACAAATTCTGCGTTCAGAAACAACGTTCCATCCATATTTCTGTACCAAATTAGACCGGTACGACTACTACAAGAATGTAAACACATATATTGCCATATTTGGTACGGGATGGTTTTCTGTTTCGTTACAACAGGTTTCTTTCCACAAGAAAAAGAATGAGACTGTGTAACTAATCCAAAACAAAAATTCTTACTCCAATATTTAACACTTTATGACGTACCAGTCTGACAGTCTTTACGGATTTCGTTCAGACCTACTTCCGAAACCGCGGTCTGTTACTTACAAACTCTGAAATTTCTCTAATATTTGTCAAGTCAGGGTACATAGTTTGTGGACATCTTCCAACGTTCCAATAGTATGAAAGTTCTAGAAATATTGTAAATTAAAGACTTCCTCCGGCACATAGCCGTAGTAGGCAACGCATATTTGCAACAACACAGTTCGATCCGATCAAGAAGAAAATAAATAGCTTCGTTCTTATAAAGGGTGTTGATGGAAGTAGTCCCGTTTACTATATAGAAAATTTTCTCCTCCTATTCCATACAAAACAATACAATACTATGGACAGGAAGAATTTGGCTTTCGTGCAATACATGGAATTCAATCAGTCTCTATACAATTTCGATGAAGTTCTGAACTGCATATGTCTCCGATGGGCTACATTTGATGTGATTGAATACACAAGACATGGTGCAGATACGAGTTCTGGGGAACGTATGTTAGAAATAGCAAAGTGGTACGATATCATTGATTTCGATAGCAGATGTTCATCTGTACATGTATTGCGGTCAAACTTCGGAATTGATTCGTTCACTGAACAGTTTCCATGGCCGGAGAAGATTTTCTACATTAATAATTTTTAAAGGGAAAGGGATTCGTTAAGATCTCTACCAACTGATACTGACGAGGATGACGAAGATAATTACCCCACGTAACATGGTCGTATACGTTATTTTATTTCACATTACATGTTCCGTCATTCCAAATCTCTGTACCTATTTCTATTCACTTCATTACCTCCTCCATCTTCAAATAAATTACTTCGTTCTGGTCATTCTTTTTACTGCTTTCCAAGTTTATCAATACTTTTCCAGTCGGACATTTCTGCAATATATCAGTCATGAATAATTCCGCACTGCGTTCCGATGTACCGTCGAAACCGGGTTTATTCTACAGATATAAAATGTTTGTTCGGACTTTTCGTGGTAACAATTATTGTGGTGTCAAGTTCCATTTCTTTGAACATATATTCATCCTCTCTTTACACATCCCGGTACTGCCAACGCTTCAGGGACCCATTCTTCTACAAACCTTCTTATTTTCCCAATTAACTGTTCCGTCGCCAGTTTTACATACTTCCAAAACATTTGGTTGAAAGTCCCTTCCACAATGTCCCCTTCCTCTTCATCCGGAATATATCCAATAAGATCATGCAATACCGCAGGACAAATATTGTTTCTAAACAGATTCCACAATTCTTCATCGTCTTCATGTCGGTCAACATAACGTTCAACAGAACCGCCTCATTCCTGTAATTGCATATCTGAAAGGTCCGCAGTACGCCACCATTACATGTCATGGTGGCGTACAAACATACATATATAACACACCGTTTCTATTGGATTTCATTATTTTCTCTTCGCAACAGCAATTTCCGCCTCCCTTCATTCCGTTGCACCACATTCCTTCAAATTTAATCTGGATAGTAGATAGCCATAGCCAAGTGCTTCAAAGAATCTGTCTTTTGCAGCTATTTTCCTTCCACTACAAAAATCAAATAACAACTGTATCAAACGCGCCTCTAAAGTACCAACTTTTTATAGCTCTTCAACAACTCCATCCCTCATTTCTTCTGTCCAATATATTTTTACGCTTTCACCGCATGAAAGTTCAGCTCAGAGTAATGAATATATAATATTTTTCTCGCTGTTTATGGAGGGGAAATATATCTTGTTTCCACTGCAGAGAAAAATCATTGGTGTTGGTACAATAATTGAACCGCCTGACCTTTTTATGCCATTCTCCAGTACATTGTCTGCTCCGTTCGTCCAGTTTCTAGCATTTTTCTCATTATGTGGGTCTAATTCACAAGTTTCCTTGATTCCCCACTTTTTCATTCTCAGATCAACTGCCCGTCCAATTCCCAAAATATTTCGTTGTAAATTGCCTTATCATCCTCTCCACATACTTTCCACGACTCTTTTCGTTATCTTCCATCTTTTTAAGAAGTGCTTGTTGTAGAACTTCTAAACTCTGTACCATTCCTCTTATTTCAATATTCCTACAATCAAGTTTCATAACTTCCGATTGCAAAGCCTTGATTGAAACCTCTTTACTCAAGACCTCCCTAGCTTTCTCATTTGCCGAAACGTTGTACTCATTCGTCAAAACAGTAAGTCTTCTGTTCTCCGCAGTTATTTTTCGAACGTCTTCTTCCAGTCGACGGACATCTTCCAAATGTACTTCTTCTTGTACTGACGAAAATTTTCTCAATGCAGCACCCAAACCGGTAGCGTTTCTACGATTTTTGCCAGTATTTCCAATCACATCACTATCCGTTCTGCAACTGATATCATCCGTGTTGCGATTATTCACTTCCCCAATACCACTTATAGATGAAGATTCTTTTGTACCATTTCCGCTCATTCTACCATCACCGTCTCTTCGGTTTCCTCTAACCAAACTAATCGTACCTCTTTCTCGTCCTCCACCAACACTGCGTCTTTTCACAATCAAGTTAGAACTAGGCCCACCGATTTCATATACCACATCGTCACTTCCGCAACTTCCCACTCTCGCCGCTTTCGATAGGGGGTTCCTAATTTCCCACTGTTGACCACGACAATCTTACCGAACGTTTTCTGGAACCACTGCGGTTCATCATTACTGGGTTCAGAAAAGTAAATGATTCGCAATAACTTGAATATTAAATCGTGTTCCTGCTACAATATTATCTTCAACTTTCGATAATGGAACCAAGTTCCGACATAGGTTGAAACAACATGTAACGAATATGATAGTAGATGTGTACACCTTGCAGTCAAAATTGCACTACACTACGTCTCTGGTAGATACTGTATGCATTTTTGGCAACATGTGGAGTTCGATGTTTTGCAAAACATCAATTAATTGATTTTCCGCAAAGTCACATTCACCATATGGAGTGGAAGTTTTATGATGTCATGCAACGAAACCATTTCATCATCTCGACCTCGCACTGACAAGGTCAGTGGAACGTGATCGTCAATCGCAATAATTTCATCACTGTCTGTGTCACTATTGTCGCAGTAGTTCTCTATGACTTTCACTGACTTTAATCCTTGTAACCCAACAGGAAGAACGCCAACTAAACTATAACCATGGTCTATCAGAAAACGTCTCAATTAAACTTACATATTCAAAAATTTGACATGTATGGGATAACCAACCAAGGATTGCCATTTCAGAGTTGTTGCTGTTTTATCAGTATATATCTGTAACATTCCAACGATGGAATTCGGCGACGTTTCTCTACATTGATTCCACTCAATTTAAGACTTGTCATTTGTCATAACATGTTTTCTTATGGACATTTACGACTGTGCAAAGAAGTCGGAGTGCAGAGAATGTGAGATATATTCACGGTCAACCTCGTTGAAAATGGTCTGAATTTCACATCTATGGCACTAGCGACATTCATTTGTGTGCGTAACAAATCAATGACGTCTTTTTGTATAGAAAATCTTTTCTATTGTCGTCTGAAGCAGTGTGGTATGATACCTCCAATTTTTGAAATCCGTCATCGATTGAACTGCGATCCACTGTTCTGTCCACGATTGACATGCATTCATTCCAATCAGTTATGTCGTTACGAACAACATCTGCACTAAAAGCATCTGATCGAAGCATCCGGATTTTCTTAATTACAGCGACAATTCCAATTTCTTCTGATAAGGTTACCAAAAGATCCGCTCTAACTTTTACATCAGTGACCTGTTCCGAAGGTGCGAAGGGACGTTGATCATCAGGAAGTGCACAGTCCGGATCATCGCTGTACACTCCTTCCATGTCAGGTCCTTCTTAATGGGCATCGAATCTGTCCGTGTGCTACTGAGAACCGTTTCCATTTGTTGATTGTTGCATAGTGTGCAATCTCTTCTTCTTATTGTATTTGCATTACATGGAATGTTGTTTGTAATCAGCCTAAACGTCTGTCAAGTATGTGCAATACGTTGTATGGCAGACGAATCTTTTCGTTACCAATATAGTGAAATGGCGGATCCATAGCAATAGCGGTCGATGTCACATTCTTTGATTAATCAGAATATTGGTAGAATAATTTTTTAATAGGGACCAAAGTATTCACCGATATTTCTTACTTTTTACTGCCAGTACCAGTAGTCGATAGTGCCACTGTAAGTAGCCAAAAGAAATATAATCATGTCCCAATTGAAAAAATGTTAAATTTTTCCTCCATATGTAGGCCGAAAATTTTCAGAAAATTAAATAATTGATTTTTTCAACAAAAAATCATTTTTTGTTACTACAAAAAAATCAATTATTTCAATTCTTGCAAATTCTTGCCCTCCATATGGAGGAAAAGTTTTTACTTATTTTTTGTTGTCGGCAATGTGCAAGTAAGAAGACAGCCTTTGTTAAGTAAATAGATGACATTGCAAAATATTGACAAGAACATATACTATATGTTTAGTACACATTTCACTATAGCCGTTTCGAAAAACAAACGTACAGTTTTCTCTAGCATATAGGTAGAAATGAACTTAGACATGCAAGGTAAATAAAGATAAATTCAATCAAGGAGCAATTGTCAACCCAACGGTGGCACTTGAACATCTGCCATTCTCAAATCATCTTTATTTTGTGGTTTATCTCCACTGCCATTATCACTTTTATCGGGTTCCCCGTCGCTATGATGACAACTCGAAGGACTGATTGAACTTTGCGATGTGGTAGATTGCCGTTGACGTCTCCGGCGAAAACTGCATCCATATGCGTATTAAATAGCATATTTCAAATTGCTACCATCCGGGATAATATACATATGATACCTCAGTGCTCCTGTTCCATTCCATCCTTCCCCTCCATGCTGAACTTGACCATCACTAATGAAAATAGACTATGAGAGGATTTGAATTTCATGCATTTGAAAACAACTTGCAATTCTGTCCTTTTCGTCCAGACTGAAATGGACATAACGATGGGACCCAGGAGCTATCCATAACAATACACCTTCATTAGCAGTTGTAATTTTGAAGTAACCAGGGGAACCACTCTTCCTGACGTCGAGTTCACTGTGATCATGTTGCGCTGGACAATCATTATCAATCATGAGGAAGCGACCCTGACCGTTTGGAATTTTTGTCGGCCATTCACAATGTAATCTAAATTTAACTAGGCGCACAACATTCCAATCCATAATTCCAGTACCGCACGTCGTTTAGCTACCCATACATGATCACGATGACTTTCCATTTGATTTTCAAGTAGACTTCTTGTACTGGAGTAACGTCCAATGCCATTACTTCTGTCATGTTATTCATTTCGAGAAATACCAGTGTTGATAATTGGACTCCAATGATCCCAATTTCTTTCATCTTTCAGAGCATCTTCGCTCGGAAACCACGATTTAATTTTGGAAAACATTTCACTAATTGTCTGTGAATGAAAGGCATGGTTTTCCTTAAACTCTTCTATATACCTCTTTCTCCTTGTCTCATCCGTGTCCAAAGGATCAGACATACTCTGCAGAATGCATCACCCATCACTATTCAATCGCTGTTTCACTGCAGAAGTACGCAAGTCCAGGGCTTCCTTCAACATTCATTCTTGCTTGTAACCATTTCTCCTATTCTGTGTGATCTCTGTACAGTTCCATATGTTCTTCTTGCATGTAAACAGCCCACGTCCAACCAATATCTCTCAATGCTACTACTTGATCATACATGAGAAAAAAGTGCGCACGATGAAAATCTGGGATTAGCACCTACTTCAGCGGAGTCTTCGTATCAAATAACATTTCTACATCCACTACCTTCTTGCCTTCTCCGTCGGTCCTGTCAATCTTGTTTTTTATAGCTCGTATTTCTTTACTTCTACGCTCCCTCGTAACTCCAATGACAATATCCTCTGTTACATTGTGTCTTCGTTATTGTAGAATTTCTTCAATGGTCACTACATCTCTACAAATCCTGTTTATTCTATTACATATAGCACTGCATTCAGGTGGCATAACATTTCGAGGTGGTTTGTTATCATAGGGGCCAATGTCATTTGCCATGGTAGACCATGACAAGGGCCTCGCCATTTCACCTAGTCGTTTTGTTGATGTTGAATTTGCAGACAAAATGTTTCGTTTCGTTGAGGTTGACCTTTCACCACTTGTCGATGCCTCAGTCCCTGGCGTTTCTCCTTCCATGTCAGACAACATGAGATTATTTGCCTTTATCTTCTGTTTTTTGGCTTGAGGTTCTTCCTCATCACTACTCTTTAGCTCAATAATTTCACGTTTCTGCCTTTTCTTGATTCTCGTATGTGTTGGAATAATTACATGGACACCTATTCCTCTTTTTTTATTTCCTATATTTCCACCGTCATTACTTTCTTTGGAAAAGTACTGCCATATTTTTTGACAAGTTTGTCAATGCAAGAACTTGCACGGGTAGCCAGTTTTCCAGACCTATTTTCAACACCATACTCGAAAAGTCGCAAGTGATTGCAAAGGTCGCATTTATAGTTTGCTTCCTTGTTCTTGTGTCTGTTATGAACTTCCATTAGTTCCTGCATTGTCTTCGTAACTTCTTCTTCCGATATATCACATTCACCGTCCGCAATTGCTTCCAACAATGTCTGCATAGACTTTAAGAAATTATTACATAGCCGATAGAAAACAATTATATCAAATGTTCCCTTTTTTGGGCTTCCAAAATAAGCTTCAGCTGCATCCAATAGGTACATTATAGTCTCCTCTGTACAGTTGATGATAATTCTACTGTCCAAGTACGTCACCCCTCCTTTACCAGAATCTTGCCCAGTTTGGAAATGTGGTATGGTCTTGATCCTTTCCATGACAGATTTGAATCTGATAAGCATCTTACCCACACTAGCGTACCGTTCGTATGTTGAGGTACTTTTCGCATCAAGAAAATTTGACTTTTCCATTTCCCTCGTATATCCACTGTCCTCGCTTCTTCAAACGGTATCTTATATTTCTCGGTAAAGGTCTCAGCATATAGTATGACACTGCTCATGAGGTCAATGAACGAAATGCCCATTTTTCTTTTCGACGATGATATGTTTCGAGACCTGCTCACATTTATAACTTTCAAAAGTGTCATGGTCGCCTTGTCAGTACGTACGAGAAGAGAGACGAGAATACGATCTCTTGTCCAATTTTTTTCAGAAGTTACCTTTCCACCAATAATTTATAGTTCGGGCAGGCGATGTCTCCCGTCCTCAACAAATAATGACTTGTCGGAATTCAATAAAATTGTATCTCTTTCCTGGAAGAATAATTACGAGATACTAGTATACTTTCCGTCAAAATCTCCAGATTCTAAAGTCACATAGATCATTCCGAAACCAACTTGATATCGCTCTTTTTCAAAGGATTTAACGAATGTATCACGATGCTCGGTGCTGACATCCCTGTGAGGTTTATTGAGGTGTTTTAGTTGACTTACTCGAAGCCATAATTCGAGAGTCACACAATTACTAACACGAAAGTATGTAAGCTGAACAGACCTCCCGCTGTCTGTCTCCTCATTACAATCCCTGTTCGCACTTTGAAATGCGATAACCTTTATCGCTTGATCATCCCAGCAATGAACACCATCTTCTGATTCCAAATTACAGAGGATTTCTGGGTTGGTACCATTTCAATTATTTTCATAGGACGGATATCCCCGTTCCTTATACATCGCCTTGATATGGACATCGATTAAATCCACTCTGTGCAATATGTCATCCGGTGCAGCAGTTGCCCATTTCGCTACACTCCCAGAGTTGTTTCCACATCCAGCGCTCACTTTCGCTGTACCAACAAGGACTGCACTCATATCCGAACAATCAATTCCACGGCACTCTCGGGATGACTTCACCACTTCAACGGAATCATCATCTAGACAGTACATCTCAACAGAATCATCTGGAACTATACCCCTTATCGCTTCATCGGTACCACTTCCCTATCCAAGAACCAGTTTGTGGAATAGTTTTTCACCCGCTGTCGGGAGGTGGCGATGTATGAGACACTCTTCCCGTGCAGATGCTGAACATGACAACATGTTTGTTTATAGACGCATTATGTTGTAGTAGAGAAATATTGAAGTTAGTTGATGACGGTTGGATGTGAAGAAGGATATCGTAATGTTATATGCAATATATGGAGCAGAATATATTGCGATTTGACACCGGCTTCATTTCAGTTGTGTGACTTTGATGATCGGTTTGTTGTCTTTGCTATCATAACAGGAAATGTTGTTATCATAAACGGAACTGGTGTATGACTTTGTTAACTGGACAGTCCTTCTGTAAAGACACATTACTTGTACCGTATACGGGTGTGTTGAACTCACCTGTCGTATATTGCAACATATTTTTGCGGCTCAAAAATATCACTCGCAAATATTTTCTAATAATTTTCCTCCATATGAAGGCCAAAAATTGCAGAAAATTAAATAATTGATTTCTTGTTGCAAAAAATTAAATATTAAATTTTCTGGGAAACATTTTCTTCCATATGGAGGCCGAAAAATTACAGAAAATTGAATTATTGATTTTTAACAACAAAAAATCAATGCAGAAAATTGAAAAATTGACTTTTTACAACAAAAAATCAATTATTTAATTTTCTGTAATTTTTGGACCTCCACATGGAGGAAAATTTTAGCAATTTTCCTTCATCTCCCGACGCCGTAAAATTGAAGATTTAATTTTCTACAATATATACAAGATCACAACATTATATAACTTTTCCGGGCATAACATCGCGGTTCTGCTACGGTTATATTACTAACGTTAGTACCTTCCTCAAGTTCGTTCGAATTCTTCCACCATCAACATCGGTGATTGCGCCTCTACTCGACTATTACGACCTTCCACAGGCGTTATCATACCTTTGCAGCAACACTTTCTTCAAAATCATCATATCATCACCGTAAACATCTACACACATCAAGTGAACTTAAAATCAACGCCGTACAATTTGATCATTACCAGCAACTTCACACTCCATATATTCTTCTCCACCAACATCAGCCACAAGTATTTTACATCAATTTCAACATTCTACATCCCATTCCGGAACAATTTTAAACTTCTGTTTCAACACGTAACTGAGCAAAACCACAATATGCCATCTTCAACCTCTACTGGAAAATTCTCTACCGGGAAAAATTCAGCCAGTGAATCTGAATTCACTCTATTTCTGTTGTTTTCCTTTATTGGCAGTTTCTCCGGTTCATCTTCCAAAGAGAAATTTAACTACAGGAATGTCAACTTCAAGAATTATTATCTTGAATGGTTGAGGTTCCATGACGACCCGATTTCCAAGCGCATAACAAAATGTTTCGAAAACAAGGCGAATGACAGAAAAATGTCTTTGAAATAATCTGTATGCGAGTCTATAGAATCTAATGGTGAACATGTTCTAGCACTAATGGGTTCTCAGCAAGTGTATTAGATAGCTCGTGCGTCTCTCGCCTGTACACATATGGTTGTAGAGATGAATTCACACTGCAAAGTTTTACTGCCATGTTCAATGACAATCTCACTTCAACTGGATTCTTAGTTGGTACAACATTCAATTACATGATCATCCAGTCAACTGGGAAAATATCTAGACGGAACCTATTCAATATGTCTATCCCAACAACTTATGAATGTCTCCTCTTTCACCACAGCTTTTGATTTGTCTTGGTGACAATATCAAGGAAAAATTTAAAGTCGCGTAATAGAAATATTCTCGCAGCATCAAAACTTTCACTGGTACTATAATAGGGTTCGTCTGTCAAACAATTTTCAAGCCGTGGGTAAGATTGGCAACATCAATAGACATTCCTCCAGTCAGTACAATGATGTCACCGTACATCCTTTTCAACTCAAAAACATCAACATTTGAAGTTCTTTCTACGACGAACGATGGTTTTTTCCAGTTACTAAAGAAACAACCTTTACAGCAGATGATGAACCAGTCACTATCGAAGAATTGGTGTCCAAACAAGCTTGAAAAAGAACAAACAGAGTGGACAAGGCATTTTGTTACATCTCATCTTCATGTTTTACCAACCTACACAAAATATTGTGCAACATCTCGTTGTACGACACCTATTCCAACTTGGAATCAGCTCCGATTCTGAAACCTTTCTTTTGTGATCAGAACAGCTCGTAATTGCCGCAATGCTTTCCTGGTATACCTTGTCATGTCTCCGAGCCTCTCAACTCATCCGTTCCAGTTAGTAACAGTATGGAAATTATCGTAGACGTTTATGAGAATATTTCGTCTCCAAGGGAAACGGAAACAGGTAATGGTAAGCGTGAATGTTCACCGTCTTTCGAACAATTGCAAAGAAATATGAAAAATTATATAAGGTTGCTAGCAACAAAGAAATGGAAATATCCCTAAACCAATCTTCGGATATACCGAGAGAAGTTAAGGAGGGACATGATTTCGAACCAGCAGCTTCAGACGAGCTGACTAAATTGGGATTGAAAGCGATGGAGGTGCTGAAATTAAGTATGCAGAATTACTGTTGCTGCTATGACTGCGATTTTGAGTCCCTTACTG
>JAULBU010092549.1:0-20566 GCA_032358235.1 Odonthalia washingtoniensis
GGGATCGTTTGTGAGCCCGAATGGCATTCGGTTGTATTGATACGTACCCGCGTGGCATACGAATTCGGTCTTTGGTTTGTCAGCTGGTTTGACTGGTACTTGCCAATAGCCAGAATATCCATCCAAGGTTGTAAAAATCTTGGCGTCTCCAAGTGGGTCAATACACTCGTCCATAAGGGCAAGTGGGTAGCTGTCCTTCACGGAGGCTTGATTAAGCTTCCGTTGGTTGATACAAAATCGGAGTTTACATGCTCTGTTGGGTGCGAAGAGGATAGGTGCTACCAATTTAGAATAAGCAGGTTAGACCACTCCGGCTTTAAGCTGTTTTGTAACCGCGAATTGTTCGAGTTCTCTGGTCTTTGGTCCTGCCAGATACGGTGGAAATTTGAACGGCCTTGTGCCGTTATGAGGTCGATGGCGTGTTCGGGGACATTGATTCTCCCCAAAGTTCCGAGCCACATTGATTCGTTCTTTGTCAACATAGATCTGATCTTTTCATGGTATTTCCCGGGTACTCCGAGTGGTATGTATGCCGCTTTCGTTGGCGTTTCGTCTTGGTCCATGTGCGACTTGCGCAAGTCCGCGAGATGTTTGTTAATTAACGCCGGGCCTTTGGCGGATTTCTGGAGCTCCCGAAACAAGAAAGATGATCACTTTGATGATTCCGACTCGGGGACTACACCGAGCATTTTGGCGTAAGAAATATTCGACT
This sequence comes from Odonthalia washingtoniensis, assembly GCA_032358235.1. Lineage (NCBI taxonomy): Eukaryota > Rhodophyta > Florideophyceae > Ceramiales > Rhodomelaceae > Odonthalia > Odonthalia washingtoniensis. The sequence goes on from JAULBU010092549.1 coordinate 713, forward strand.
CGAAGAGCAAGGTGGGGTGTGGACTTGCGTTAGAAATATGTAGATTTTGAAGCAGGATATTTCGATGTTCTGCAGAGTTGGGAACTAATATCCGGAAAGGTTTTCCGTCGGTTACATCAGCTATGCCTGCGCCCGCTATACATAAGTGGTTGTCATAGAGGCGTGATGTTGGTTCAACGGGGCACCAATTGGGTGTTTAGAGTCAAGGAAGACGAAGTTGGTAATGTTGCCAAATTTAAGGCGAGGTGGGTCGTGAAGGGGTACATGCAGACCTTCGGCGTCGATTATGATCTCACCCACGCGCCAGCTTCACGAATGTCAGCTTTGAGAACGATTCTGTCGATGGCTGTGCAGTTGAAGCTGAAAATCCATCAAAAGGATGTAAGCACCGCATTTCGCAATGCAGTTCTAGACGATACGATCTATGTGAAACCCCGGCAGGTTATGATAATCTAGTACCAAAAGTTAAGTCGCTATTACTGATCCAAGCCCTATACGGCCTGAAGCAGGCTTCTCGTATGTGGAACCAAACTCTTTGCGAGTTTTTGAAGAATAAATGCGGGATGATCCAAATTGATGCAGACCGCTGTTTATACACTAGGTACATGGATGGTAAGTTGGAATTGGTCATAATGATATATGTTGATGATATATTATTAATGTGAAAAATGGAAAATACGCTTTCCAAAGCCAATTCTGAATTGAGCAATAAGTTCAAGATGAAGGATATGGGGATTGCTGAATGGTTCTTAGGGATAAAAATAAAACATCATCCAGCAGGAGTCTCCATGACACAGACGTCGTATGTGGAAAAAGTTCTGGTGAGATTTAAAATGAAGGATGCCAAGATAAAACCAGTTCCCTTTTCAAGCCGATTAGATTTCAAGAAATTGGCGTATCCGCCAGTTGGAGATAAACAAGTACTCTATCCATAACTGGAGCTAGTAGTTTGTTTGCTGTATTTGAGCGTATGTACGCGTCCAGATATTACGCTCGCAATCTAATAGTTGGCAAGATTCGTTTCCAAACCACATCAATTCCATTGGAACTCATTGGAGGGAATCCTTAGATCCACGACCGGAATATTATCTTATAGGGAATCACTTAATTGATTGGAATTCAAAAACGCAATCCATAATCACGCATAGTACCGCAGAAGCTGAGTATGTGGCGGCAGATTTAGCAACTCGAATTATAATATGGTTTCGCATGTTGTTAGAAAATAGAGGTGAAATTCAGAAGGAACCCACCACTATTCATGAAGACAACACTGCGTACATGGTTCTTGCCAGGAGTGAAGGGTTCTTAACTCCAAAGCACACCGGTTTAAGATATCATTACTTGCGCGAAAAGATAATGCCAAAGAAGATTCAACTCAAAAATGTGCCCACCGATAAACAGTTGGCTGACCTGCTTACGAAACCTCTCACGCAGAGGCGATTTGACATGTTGATGAAAAAGATCGTTTTCAACCGCATGTTGATCATGTGATCATGACAATTTAATTTTTCATTCATACGAGTCATAAACAAGTGGTCCATAATGATATGATTCAAGTTTGAGTTCATATGATTTATGAACAAGTGGTTCATGGTATGTTTTGATTTGAGTTAATTCAACAGCGGTATGTATTAGGAGTGATGTTATTTTGTTTCTCGTCAATAAACGTTGCTTAATTGTCTTCAGCCCAACTCACTCTAATGGCTGTGTTCTGCTTCTTGCACACCACATTAGGGAGCACGATAATAGCGGACTGAAACCGCGACTTAGAGGCAGCTCACCTAACGGTCTCAAGCGCAGTTGTGAGGGTTCAGGATGGAGGATATTTTGGTCATCGTAAGAATATTAGAGCCTCGCAAGAAGCAAAAGTAGTTTTTTTGTGTGAGGTGATCAGGAGAAGAAGTGAAAGTAAGCTTTTTTTATTTGTTCATTTGTTTGCACTGTTTTCGAGAAGAATTGCTGGAAATACACTTGTAATTGATTTACAGTGTAATGTATTGGGTCAATCAGATTTTCATTACACCGCACTGTAATACAATGAGTGGTCAGGATAACTTGACCACCGTTGTGTGATGGCAACACCGTTGTGTGATGTCGAAAAAGGGCAACAGAGTGTGTATAAAACGCACCAGAGATGAGGTGGAATAGTTTATCTGACAATAAAAACAACAACGAATTGAGTTTAGCCTAACCGCTTTTTTCTCCAATTTTCAACTAGGAGCAATTAAAAAAGAATAAAGTACCTGAATTTCCAAGAACATAATCTTTGCTTATGATATTAAAACACATGCGCCAGTTGTTCGGTTTATGATCCTTACACAACGGGTCGATCCCGCACACTTCTGCAAGGTTGAATTTCAGGTGTCACGTGGCTTTTTTCGAATTGTCTCCGAAGGAGTCCGACGGCGGCTGAATTTTTTCTTAGTTTCGAAGCCATCTTATGTTGTTGAACTAGATATGACTAAGCAAACATATAACAGGAAATGCTGCAATATTTTATTTTATAGCACTTTATAAGATGCAAAATTCAAGTGACTTCAGCCGCCACCCTTTTTTTGAATTTTACAGTTCAAGAAATTGGGAACGGCTCTATACTTATTATAACTGTTACAATGCAGAGTTATTGTTACTTCTAATTACCTTACTAGATACCTGCATAAAAAGATTAATATTCATAATGATTATGATTATAAAATGTTATAGTGTCACAATTTTATAATTTACAAGTATTCAGTCCGTTCAAAAAGAAAGGAATGATTTATTTACTAATAGTATCAAATTATTACTCTTTTGTGTGCATTTATGAGAAATAGGATTTCTGATGTGTGAAATGAATCGTTCTCATCTTTGATTGACTTTTGAAGATTTCCTTAAAGCGTGGGAAAAAATAGCACCCCCTTTTTCTAAAAGGGTTACAGTTATTTTTGTACTTTAAATTTAAATACATATGCAGGAAATAGGAAAAGTAGCCGAAAGAGATATGTTTGGAATTTTTAAACTTTTACTAATCAAATTTAATATGAAATGCAAAGCACAATTGGGCTTTTAAATATATAAAAAGTACACACTATCTAAAACGTTTAATTTACATACGGGAAGACCAAGACCGGTGAGTGGTCCAAAAACAATATGCACGCCTTCTTTGAAAAACAACTGACTACAGTAGGGTATTCACTATGATTTTTAAAAAAACAATGAATTGAAATTGATTGTTCTTTATTTATAACGAACCAGACATGTGCAGTGAGATGGGTACATCCCACATGAATAGTATAGAATATGAAGGAAAATATAGTTTTGTTTATATAATTGACAACTTCTAAATCATAATAGAAAAATAACAATGAATATTGCATTTTATCGAAGCAGTTTTCTGGTAAAGGAAAAACGTTTCAATGGCCTTACAAAGTTTTGCCCATAAGTTTTGCCCATCTTTCGCATGGTTTCGGCGAAACTTACTTAATCAAAAGACTAAAACCACTTCTAGAGAATAAACCAGTTATATATTCCCATTTATTTTGACGAAAGTGTAGAGCTCTCTCTACAGTTTCGTCAAAACAAATGAAAGTGTAGAGCTCTCTCTACACTTTCGTCAAAACAAGTGGGAACATATAACTGGCTTATTCTCTAGAGGTGGTTTTAGTTTTTTGATTATGTAAGTTTCGCCGAAACCAGGCGGAAAATGAGAGCTGGAGTTCTTCTAACAAATTTGAGCAATAATATAAAGGACTTCCTGAAGTGGCAACTTTCGCCCTGTACTTGTCCATCTTTCGCCAATTAGGCGAAAGTTTTGCATAAGTACTCCCTGAAAGTTGGGACTGATAATGGTCTCTACGTCTACAAATATATATTTCTGAATAGGAACTCGTATCTACTACCATCTTTCAGCAATTTTTCGAATCAAAGTTGTATTGGAAGATAAATTTTCGCCATAATAATTTCGACTACTCTCATCAAAACTTTTACTACTTTTTAACACTAAAGATAATTTTAGCAGCGTAAGTTTACATAGAAGTGAAATTTATTCTGAGATTCAAACGTACAATCCGAAATTTATAGCGTGTGCTTCAAGAAACGTCGCGATCGTTCAACGCCTACTGTAGTGATAAATATTACACTCGTTTCAGTCTTTCATATGCTGTACTGTCTAAAATTCCAATCTTGGATTCCATGATAGTGGGGCTGAAATTATACTGCTACACCACATCACAGCATTTGTTGACAATAATGATAATCAAAATGATATAGCTACTATTGATAAAAACTAGTATAAACGTGTTTTAATCTTTCCTTGTTTGAGCTTTTTTAATTCTCTGAAATTCAAATTAAATTTTCCGTATTCCGTTCATAAATTTTACTTTCTAAAATTTTATTGAAGTCACCTGTTTTATCTGAATTCTTTTTCAAACAATTAAATTCACCTTTCAACTCCCACGTTTCCTGCTATTGGTAAATTGTAAGTGTTCATACATTTAATTTATTTATAGTTTAAAATTTCTAATGTTTGTTTTACAATATAAACATAAAATAGATTTAATGTCAAGCAGTACCGTGATATTGTATACTTATGATGTACAGTATTGGTTTGATTCCAATTGAAGTTTTTAAAGTCAAAAGTTAAAAATTATGACTGCTAAGATATTTTAATCAAGTCATAAATAAATGAAAATACTGTAACCGATTGATTTCTTTTATATATAGATTAGATAAAACAACCTGAATTTGAAAAAAGAAAAGGAGGGAAAATAAGGATAATGTTTTATTCTTTAGTAGTATTTAAAGCCAAGGTTTGAAGAAGTGGTTCATTTTTTATCAAATAGAGTAAATTGACTCCTCTTCTACCGATGTCGCCTGCAGTTTTTCTAGATGCAGGAATTTTGATCAGTAAAAAGGCAACTGGTCTTAATTGTAAAACGCATCTGAGAAGATTTTCCTCCTTAGTTGGAGTGGGCCCCTCATCGGCTGCAATTTTATGGAATCATTTGAGCAATTGTCCAATTAGTGGAGGAGCTCCAGCAAATTTATTATGGGCCCTACTATTTCTCAAAGTGTATGGCACTGAGAACGGTAATGCTAGTTCGGTCGAAACGAATGAGAAAATATTCCGTAAGTGGACATGGGTGCTTTTGAAAATGATATCTGATATTCATGTTGTAAGTACAGTATGCTCTGCTTTTCTCTAATTAATATTATTGCCATTTAGTGTAAGTGATAAATTTTCAACATTTTCAAATTTATATTTTTAAGACGAACGTTATAATAGAACCCGCTGATTTTAGAGCCTATATTTGAGATAAATTTTATTTCCGCCTTTCTATACCGCTGATTGGCCACGGCGGAATTTCGTTGTAAACTGTGGTATATATTGCCCTACAGTTTCAAAGGCAGTACAGCGCAGCGTAAACGGATACGTTGGGGATTGAAAAATGTGTATGTTCTGTCTTTGCTACGTATCTTTGAACACGTGTAAAGAGTATGTAATAATGAAGTACTGTTCAATGGTAAAATTTTAAAAGTTTGCGGTAAAACGGCACGGGTGTGATTGCACGTCGGTGCCGTTTATAGAAAAAAACCAAAATAAAAAGGGGGACGGTGTTTTGGAAAGTAGTCACCGCATATCAAGCGAAAAGTTAGAATCCGCGAAGTCTCGTATTTTCTAATAAGCAAAAAACAGTTATTCAACCTTCTGCGATGTCATCCGCGAACGAGCTCTATGCGGAAAGGCGCGCGAACGGGGATCTCCTGGTAGCTCTGGATGAAAATCCCGCCCGCGTATTCGCACAACCGGGCGCCTTTCCGCCCCTTAATGCAACAAATATAACAACAAGCTACAGGAAGAAGTTCTGGAAGAAGAAACAAGTGAAGTTGTCGAAATAGAAGAAATGGAAACTGGACAAGGTGGTAAGAAGTGGAATGACAAGGTACTGGAAGAAAATAACTCATTGCTCAACCACTCATCGGCATCGGATGACGAGGAGAACGTTGATAAATGGGGGGAGGAGATGGAAAACATCCGGGCGGCTAAAAAAATAAGCCGCCGGGTGTTCAAGAAAAAATATATATCGAAGAGAGATATTAACATCTTGGCTTTGTTCGTCAAGATGACCGGCATTCGCGTGTATTTTAGCATGGAAATGAGGAAATAGAGACTGTATTATTGTTTTGTTGTTGTTTTTATGTTTGAAAAAAAAAATCAGAAAACATTGAACCCTAATTTTCATTGTTCTATTATATTTAGCTACAATTTAGAAAAATAGAATACGGAACAAATTGGAAGGGGACATTTTTATCTGTACATGAAACGGATGTATCAATTTATGAGCCAGCTCCGTTTGGTAAACAGTGGTTTCTCAAAAATTTAACGGGCCAGGTCTGAGGTATGAAGTAGCCGTTTCTATATATGGTGGGAATATTGCGTGGGTTCATGGCCCGTTCCCATGTGGACTGTATCCAGATTTGAAACTTTTCAAATCTGGCTTACAGGGTACATTATTATTAACAGAGAAAGTGGTCGCTGATTGCGGGTACAACACAATGAGATGTAGTACGAGAAAAAATTTATCATTTTCAACAGAAGAATTTGTTACCTACCGGCGTATTCTGGCCCAACACAAGACAATTAATCGACTTCTTAAACGATTTGCCATTATGTCTCATCGATTTAGACATCCATTGTCAAGAAATCATGTAAAAAACATGTGGCATGATGCCACATGTTTTTTGCTGTTTCAAGCATTGTGGCCCTTCTCAATGAGAGGGGGAACTTTCTACTTTTACAGTTTTTTAATAAAAGAAGACACTTGATTGTGCGTACCTCCTCTTATAATTTTATGATTGAATGTAATCGTTAATTTCTCTTAGTTATTTCAAAAACGTTAGGAACCATAGGGTATCAAATAATTAGTTTTAATTTATTTATTTTTTTGGGATCGATTCAATAAGTTATTCAATATAGAGAAGAACGAAAATAAGTTATTCCCACGCGACCATAACGATTTATTTATTCATATGAATTGCAGACAAACTAATAAGCTATTTGACTCGTAATTTTAATCGAATAAGTTATTCAGTATCCCGGGTCGTCCGAATAAATTATTCAGTATCCCCCACTGGAGATAAATTATTCGGGAGATGACATCTCCCCAATAAATTACTCGCGGTTAAATTTCAAAAATAACTTATTTCTATAGAATAAATCGAATTATTCGAATAAAAAACATTGAAACCCGTTCATGTAAAAAGTGAAAAAGAGAAAACTGAGTTACAGTTCCTCACCACTCATGTTGACGATTTGATCGACTTTTGGAAGATCCAAGAGTTCCTTATTAAACTTGAGGAAGATCTGCATTTCTGAATCTGTAGGAAGTATTCCTCTATAACGACTATTTAGTTCATACGCTACAGTTGAAAATAATCTTTCGACAATGTTAGAAGTAGGTAAATGAAACCTCAGATCTAAATATTTTTCTGTTGACCCTTTCTCTTGACGTCTTCTCTTAAGCGCTTTCGCCGCAAGAGAAACATCACTTCCTTTCTCAATAAAATCAACCGATCCACCTTTTAATTTACTCACTAGTTAATTTCTTCTGGGTTCACTCACCAAGACGTCCATCTTGAATTTTAGTTATTTCTGATTCAAAATGTGGATACATAACAATTTCTGCATCATACTTCAACCTTGTATTAATCGATGGATATATATCAATTGCCGATTTAAATACTGATTGCGCTTCTTCCATAGTTATGTCATGACAAGAGATGCATCTCTTTGTAATTTCCAACAGAAATCCCTGCCCTTAGTTTAGAAAAACAGTACTATGACTTGGGCACCCACGGATCTTGGCCTACACGTATCGCTATAGAACGTTGTGTTGTGCACAAATAATCAGAACATGTTGATTTATTTATTTATACACGCATTTTTTGTATGGATTTTTCTACTTTGATTTGTAAAAAATTCTAATATTTTAAAAACGTCCCTTTCGGAAACTTTCGTATTTTCCCGCAGCTCCCAGTAAAAATAATTAGTATGAACTCCGTACCAGAAACAAAACAAGGACAAAAAAGTTGTATTCTTCTTTGTTTCTGTCATTTCCGTCACGTACTGTCTTTCTGAATCGCTAGATGAGTATATGTCTCCCTGTCTGCATACTGCACTTAACAACTGTAAACCAAATGGAGGCGTGTACATGCCGGTGGTGGCTGAATTCTTCTTATACGTAACGTTTAGGTGACACACAAATTTCACTCCATTTGGCAAACTAAACCGTTTTGAAGTAGATGTAGGCATAGAAGAGATTAATTTTTTATCTAAATATCCCTTTTTGATTAATCTTGTTGATGTTTCTGTTGACGTACTTAATTCTGAGTTGTTCCATATCCAAAGTAAGTATCTCATAATCTTTCGCAGCTGTCGCCTCATGCAGCCACCACCCACCTCAAAAATAGAATAGACCAGAGTAATAAATGTAAAATGAACACGATTCCAAAGTGCTTATACAGAACCTCTGCTGGTAGGGGTCGAGAAAATCTACCAAGAGAGGAAGGAGGAAGAGATAGAATAATACCAATTGAAGCAGACGTGAAGACGAAGGGTTTATGAATGGAAATAAATACTATAAAATGATGACACCTGATTTTTTTGGTGCTGTAATCCTTATGCACACTAATCACTGAATTAGGCGCTTTGGCATCACTCTAGACGTCCGCGACGCTACCTCCTGCTTCCCAAGATATAAATGCTACACCCGCTCTTGTCCACTCTAATAGTATCACCTCCTACCTCGTCATTATCTGGATATTAAAGTATGGTGACTTGTGCAATTGGAGAGCATAGAAACAAGCTAATAAGACTTCTTGGTAATGTTTTCGAGTGTTGAGGTGCTCTGGTAGATGGCGCTGCGAACATGTAATGACGTACATAAGGTGGCATAATGGCATGTATGTTTAGTGGAAAATATTGATTCAGTTGTCATAATTGGAAGATGGTGGGGTTTACCAGATTGGAAGAAGTAATTTATTGCTGTAATTGATAAAGTATGGATGTTCATTCGGGGACAATTACGCATATTTGTGTCTGTATTCTTAAAGAGAGGGGTATTTTCAACGGGGAGGAGGTAATACCTTGTAGAAAATCTATGAAGGGTTGTGGTTCATGCTGTGGAATAGGTAGCGAAGCAGGATTTTGTGATAGTGCTGACGACGAAAAACTTTTCGCTTTCCTTATTCTCTGATGCTAATAACAGTTGAAGTTGTGGCTGTTGCTCTTCTGAATTACTTCCGTAACATATGTTCGCTTGATAAGGGATCGTATCTAGTTAAAAGTCGCCTCTTATTTACTCATTACAAATTTGTATTACAACAATTGGCTGCAAAATCTATTTTGAACGTCTACAACTCTCTATTTCTGTTTCACGCTAATACGCTTTGTAAGGTCGAAACAAGAATTTTTTGACAAAAAGTTTTGATATTTCCAGATCAAATCAACTTTCTTTGGAAAATCCAAAGTAACCAATATTAAATAAATAATTAAAAATTAATTACTATGGACATTTCCCAACAATTTCGATACTTATCGAAAAAATATTTGTCGATAAAGTTATGATAGTGTTCAAATATTTCTTTGTAGAATATATTCCATGAAATTCGAAATTCTCTAAAGAAAATTGGATGCTGTCAACGTTTTGAATTTTTAATAATTATATATACTGAAAAGTTATTCATGGATAGTATCTGCCATGTTAAAAGCGGTATTGCAAGAAATTAGTACCTTACAAGTACAGTACAGTACAGTACAGTATACTGTACTTACTGTACTGTACTGTATCGTAGGTATACCTACGAAACTTACGAAACTAAGTTCAAAGAACAAAGTCTTTGTCATTACAAACGTGTATAGTCCCACGTGTCATTATCTCAATATTATCCCAATATTTAATTCGAATTCTTACCAATTACCTTCCTGCTAAGTGAAAATTTATATTACATATTTCACTCCGATCAGATTGATTTCTCATCATTAGTATACATACTCGGCTCGGTTAGTCGGGATGACAATTAATAAGGAACCAACCATTACCAAACTTTGACTCAGTCAAGAAATCCATAGTTTGAATTGAGGATTAATAAAGGACCCAGAAAGGAAAAATTTATCATTTAATGAGGACGCCGTAGAGAAGAGAAAAGAAGTAATTTGAGCATCCCTTGTTTCCGGCTTTATTTAAAGGCATAATCCCGTTATGTTTTATAATATTATTACGAACTTTTAAATCATTGTCATTACCTTCATTTTCATTTCCTGAAGCACCCTAGAATTGAAGTTCATCAGCAGCACGACGCCTATCAACTTAATGAAAAATAGTTCTACATTTACATAACATACAATTATTATGATTACGATTATCATATTGTATTGAAATTCTTTATATAACTGATAAAGCTCGTCTCTCAGAACGATTGTCATTAATTGAAATAGATTTAAATGGTACATCATCAATTATCTTTGATTACGATGGTGGTCGTGGTCGTCATCGTGATGGTCATGGTCATGGTCATGAAGGAACATTTGTGTAAACGAATATCTCGTACGAGGACACAAACGACGGTGGTTGATGAAGGTGTGGGATAGAGGAGGAGATGGATGGGTGCATTCAGTAATGTGATGAATTTACAAATTTTCAAATTGGTTATATTTGTGTACAGAAAAGAAATTTATAAATTTTTCAAATTACACGTGTCCGCAACTTTCGTAGCAAGAATTTTCAGAGCCATTTAACCATTAATTTTTAAAAAATTACATTTCCGGATGGCTCGGTAATGGCTGCTTTTAATTTTTTCTTTGGATTCTTTTTCGTGACAACGTCAAATTGTCAATGTCAGCGTCCATTTTAAAATTTCAAAGGGTAAAAACGATACGCAGCGCCAGATCATGCAAACTATTTTGAAGAATTAAACGGTAAGAAGGCACGTAGGGTCAGATTATTCAGGCGTCCCCGATTTTGGCCACTTTGATTTGAACTATACATAAGGTTGTTCGTTTTCTAAGTAGCTTCATTTTCTCTGTTCAACAATTTATCTGCTATTTCTCTCTAAATTTACTCCCGTCTCCAAGCTCACACACAACAAAAAGAAGTTTTGACCCTCCCTTTTCACAGATAATTCAACGTTCAGATATCTGTGACCTGAGAAACAACAGACATTTTCTGCCCAGATTACGGAACAATTTTCGAGGAAGTTAGTTTTCTGAACAAATTCATTATTTTTGAAAAATGTTACATGTGTCTTGTCACAGTAATAGATATCTAACGATTTCTTTTCTGATATTAGTGTGCAGTAACTCGTTGCAAATATATTGATATACGCCTTCGAACTACTGTCACCACTACACCCCCACCCACGATTACAATTACTGTGGACATTCCTACTACTGAAACTACAACATTAGCTAACTCACAACGAATGCCGTAACTGAACCTGTCATCGATACTTTACTCATGAAAGGCTACCACAACTCAAAACGACGAGCCAACCATACTGCTCTACGTCTTCCAGATTCCATTGGAACTGTTGGAGCAATCAGTCATAGGAGGGGATGGGCAATTAAACGACGAGCTATTGAAAGGGAATGATGCAGATCATTTCAAAGTCACATATAAGCAAAATTAAAGCGCATGCCACATTTTTTCGAGGTCGTTTAATTCGTATCAACAATTTGATTTTCATTGTCAGGGAATGTTTCACATTCACAAAATCAACTAGGAAGATCACAACCTGATCTACAACTGCAACCGAAGCTAGACAGGTCAACACAACTACAACATACACCGTAGATTAGCTAATCACAGAACTGATTTTTACCGTTCCCTGAACCTGGCTTCATAGATCTTTGCTCTTTTTCTATAATTTTAAATATTATTTGTTGGGGCGGATTGGTTTATTATTTTGATTTTGATTTTTGCAAAATTGCCGGATTTTAATATAAAAAGATTAAATTCTATTTTTTGCTGTACAAATTGTTTACCGTCCTAGTGACTAAATCTCCCTTGCTGTTTTTCTACAAACAATCTTCCTGCGTTTTTGAAGAACCCTTTATTTAGGGCATGTCTAGTTGAATCAAATATATTATTATTAATCATTCCGCGTTGGTGAATTCTTCTTTTTGTAAACATTCCGTATCATACGGAATGTTTTGAAAAAATGAAAGACATTTCACACTATATTACACCTATTATTGGTGTAATATAGTGTGAAGTGTCTTTGTATAGTAACTCAATGGCATATGTGACTCTTCTGTCCAATCTGTTGTATTTGAAAAGTGCTTGTCGGGTTGTGTATGATTAAATCTTCTGGACTGTTTTCGTTTCATCTTGTGATTAAAGGAGTTTTCTCAATTCATAATTATGATCAGCCCCATTTCCGTAACATCAACATCCATCAACAGCAAGTATATCGTAATGTTCTCAACAATAAACAGTTACTTGAATCAACATCCATCAACATAACAAAGATAGTAATAGAGACTAATGATTAAGTGTCGTTTTAAATCTTGTTTATTTGATTCATATTACGAACATGAAATTTATACGCATGCGTACAACACTCACTCAACAAATGCACTTCGCGGTGCACCGCATAAATGATTTATTCGTGAGTCAATTGGAGTCCCTCGCACAATTTATGGAAGCGATGATAGATTGGCAGTGAATAGAATTACGCATCAGGCTGATAATACATTTGTTTCAAATGGAAAGCCAGAATGATTTTATATCATAGAACCCCCTGAATTGTATCTTTTCGAGGAAAAAATAATCAAATGGTACGTTCCTCTAAACGGTCAACTGGTATTGACCATGTACTATTCACTTACTTGAATCTTCGTACATCTACTACTGAAAAAATGTGCAGCAACCTTCTTTTTGTTTTCAGAAACAATGCGGTATTTTTGAACGAATTTTTGTTTAAGTTCAATGATATTGGTGATATAAGAGAATTCGCAAGAGAGAGGAATCGGAAAGAATTGGAAAATAAATGTTTTGAAAAATCTCTATTAACATCTGAAGAAGGTGTACACGTTGACTTTTACATGCAAGATGCGAGAATGGTTCAAAAATAACAAATTAATTCAACGTTAACTGAATGAATTATTACAAAAGCATCCGTAGGTTCTTCACTACGAATCCATCGAATGAATTCGAACTTAGGTATAGCTGTAATGGAAGTGAATATTGCAATTGAGGGAAGTAATAAGCGACGTATCCACTGGCGCACTTACGAATTTTACAGTGAAGATTCCTTCATTCTACATTTTCAAGTTTACAGTGATAGATCACAGCCATCTCTAAAGCCGACTTTATTCACATTTTATCCTCTATATCTAAATTTTTTGAATTTGAAGAAATCAACTTGGAGAGAACACATTTCGTCTGATCAGTCTACTGTTGCATATCTACAAGTTTATTTTTCAATTTAATGAGATGAGTACTGTCGTCAAGTGAGTTTACATCGCATAGACATGCTGCAGTGTCTGTATGAAACCGTAGAAAATTCGTAGGACGTTATTTCAAAGCAATCGTCAGAAGGCATATGTTTTAGTTCTGCTGATGGAAAGAGCCTTCGTGGCCATATGGTACTGTCGTCCTACATTTCTGATCTCCCTGAGGCAGAATATATGCCAAGAATTAAGCGAGGAAATAGAACACTATACCATTCTCACCAGAGTCTAGATCCAAAATAGGAGCTCTATTTTTTCCAACTGTTGTGAACGAACTATGAGAAGTACGATAAATGTGATATGTAAGTTGGATGGAGACAAATATTTTATAAAATTTAAGGATATTTCAATGTTAACTATACCCCCAGTTTTGTCAGATTTTTCTTTCGTTGTCCTTACACCTACGGTTAACATTTACGACAAAAATTACTTTAGATCCACTTCATAGCTTGTTACTTGGAATTTCTCTTTTGTTAAAAGAGAATGCAACAAGAAGTTTGAAGGATAAAGTATGTTCAGTAGTTCAATTATTACTTCTTCTGAAGAGTGTCGATCATTTTCCTCGGTATGGAAACTCATATTGACATTACTCAACCTGTTTCTTGCTAAATTTGATAAAAATTCTGTTGGGTATGGTCTACATGTAGACTTTTCAAAGGGCTCATTGAATGGTAAGTCTTCCGACATATTTACTGAGACAGGTTTGATAGGGATGTTGGAAGCAGCAGACTACAACACAGTCAATATGGTATAACCGTTTTAGTAGCGATTATTGATCGCTCCTGTAGTCTTGTCAAGGACACCAATAATTAGAATGATTTTTCAAGGTAGTCTCTACTAACCAACCCAATTTATCGACGTGGACAAATTCTTAGATTGTTTGACTCTGATCTTCTGCAGCTTTCAACTGACATTGAAAAATTAAAAATTCGTGGTCACAAAACATTTAAAATATTTCAGGCTTCTCCGACGGGAACTTCAAAGTGACAAATGTCAGATCACCTGGTAGATAATTTGAAAAAGACTGGTGGTGTAAGTTATTTGGACTGTATTTTGTACGAAAAGTCGTCAAAGTGTTTCCACTGGTTTCGTTCCAGAAATATGTAAAGTCGTAGGTACGTTAATGTATAGGTATTGTTCAGAAGTTTTTCACAATCGTTCAATCTTCCTCCTTCGCTCACTGTGGTGGATAGCATCTCAGAGATGATAAGACCGTGGAGCTTTTTACGGTAGTTCCCCCACCGACCATGAGTTCTAAAGCAGATCATTAGTTGTCACGGAGTACGCTGGCGGACATATGATTCGCAACACGCCTAGGATTTCTTCTATCGTGTTATCGTGTAGTGTGTGACGTCGTTCTCAAGTTCTGTTCCTACGTAAGGTTCACCGTTAACTTTCTGGAGTGCTAATTCGGTAATATATACTTCTCTAGTTCTGACTGAAGCTCGCAGTCGAATATATACCACTTTCCATCAATGTCGTTGTGGTGTATTCGACACGTGTTTTCTCTCTTGTAAAAATCACTGTAAGTCAAACAATGTTTCTTCCTGATTTTATCATACACGTTTCTGAATAGTACTTAAAAACGTACTGTACGTATTGTTCGTATAAATGTTCATGACTGTGTGATAATTGCAGTAAGCCTCGTTTTTTATTTCACTCACTTTTTCTGTGACCTTCCATTCGCAAACATCCGTGTGTTTTTGATAAACCAATGTACCTATAAGCAACACACACATTGGTTGGAAATGCGGTGCGACTTGATGAGATGAGGGAAGTAGTGGAAATTATATGATGAAAAATTTATTTCTCGTATTGATGTCTACAATATCTAAGAAGGTGAAGTTCAAAACTCGAAGAGATTAAAACAGCAGCTTGTAAGTGAACTGATGCCATGAAAATACCAGTGAACAGAAATAAAGAATAAGGTGGAGGAAATGAACTTGAGACAAGAGTGTATTCATAGTACGCACCCAAACGTAAGGACGAAAATATCTCTCTAACCTGTATATGTGAATATTTTGAATATTTTTAAAGTTGAACTTTACAATAAATTGAAGGACTGGAATACAAATTCTTCCACATGGAAGTGTGGACTTGAGTTTTTCGATGTAAGACCAGTTTATGTCACCAATACAGTGCAGAGTTCTGCGCTTCATATGGAATTTACATGGAAGGGATTTTGGGTTGGACTCCAAACATGTGTACTGAAAACAAGAAGCTAAAAGATTTGTGAGGGATATACAGTATTATAAATGAATATGTGAAATTGGTTATATGAAGTGAAACAGCAGCAGACCCGCTCCGTCTAACTGTAGTTAATACACAAAAGAAACTTGATTGTGGTTTACGTACTCCATTCATCTCATTTTCCATCTCATTTCTCTATTTTCCCGATGGTAAAATACCAACGGGAACGAGGTTCACGTCAACTACTGATCCAATGAAAAACTTTATTGGAAAGTAAGTTTTAGGTACCTAAAACTCCTTTTGAAATGAGGTCTTCTGTCCATGTTAAGCGTGGAAATACCGATATTTCTTGTCTTAATCTGGACAAGGGACTGTTAATAGAATTGGTGAACAAAGTCTTTCAATGTGCATTCAACAGTGACCAAATGTTGAGAACTTTAGAGGTTATCGACAGGCTTTTAATGCGGCGAAGTACGCTGCACAAGATGTATTTTTCACATCTCGTTTTCGACACTATGGTCGCATCTTAATCCGTAATAAATAGTCCAGTTCCGACTTTAAACATCTTAAATCGAAGCAGGAGAAGGAATAATTCTATAAATTATAGATTATGTTACAAGAGAAGAGATATTACGGTATAGAATAAAGTTAGGTTTTAGAACACATGTGCACACCTTTCATGAAATGCTACGGTTACGTATAAGGAGATTCTATTGGTTCTTGTGGATTAAATTGATAAACTCTTCCTTAACGAATCGAAAAGGAAAGCATTCCAGTATTTTCGAAGGTTTGAAGTGATCCGTGATGACGAAACCAGTGTTCTGTCTCCTATTAGGTTCGATGAAATACTATTATTAATAACTGGTGAAGTGGATTTATTTCAATTCGTAGAGATTGAAGACGAATTTGTTATAGATGGTGATTTTAATGCTGGTAAACGGTAAATGGAGAGAATACCATTATTGCTGTATTTACAGAGTATCAGAGCGAGAAAATTCAAAAGAAGAAAATAAATGTGAAACGCGGTATCATTCTGACGCAATAAGACAGATTTCTTCCGGAATTATTGCCATCTGTAGAAATCAAAATGATAAAAGGTGTGATAAGATATGCAATGGAGTCTATAAACCCGAAAATTCGCTCTTCTAAAGTAAATGTATTGTTTCGAAAAAAAGGGAACAAGGTTTAAAACAGATAAAGGAAGGAGGAACTTCACTTTGGTATTTCAATGCCCATTGAACAGATATTACTACATCTAACTTAATAAAAGGGCAAAATGTCTTGACGCCCAACTCTTATTTCATCTAAAAGATTCAGATTACATATAGAAAATTATCGTCTATTGTGTTCGTCACATAGTGATTTGTAATTTTACCTCTAACAAATTCTCATGACCCTCAGCACCTATCCAAACTAGATAAATATTTTTCACGTAGCCTTGTTACATCAGCTTCGTCGACAGAGGCCATTAATTTATTCAACCGAGTCCATATACACCCATAAATTCTTTTTTTGAAACTATCTTCTGAGACATTCTGTAAAAATCCTTTGCAAAGAAAATTTTGTTTGCTGCTATCAACGTCTTGAATAGTAGGTACCTGAGAACCTGATCATTTGAAATATATGCAGACGCTGTAATGTGTCTATTCTAACGTCGTTTTTCTACTAGGGACAGTTGAAGTCCCGTAAATTTTTCTCGAATAGTTGAATCAGATAATTTAAACTATCCTCACCAATTACATAGAATATATCCAGAACACAAGTTTGGGAGCAGAATTTTGGTTCGGAATGCCTTTATTGTTGATATATAAATATTTACCAGATGATTCTATAGTCAGTAGAGTCAGTTATGGTCTACTTCTACTTATAGAAGCTACATCTTTCTTAACATACAAATTCTACTTGCAATCGGTTTCGACTTTAGTAGAGTATTTTATCAACAATTCGACAAAATTACCAAATTTTCTTCAACCATCCATTTCTTCACATTTCACAATAGCGTCGTGCATAACTGCGCCACCCCGATTTTAAATCTTCGAACAGTCTCCTTGAACTTGATAGGGTCACATAGAAAAGGATATTACAGCTTCATCTTTTAATATGACTCAATCCATGGCGTCGTTTGCGCCAACCCAGGAGAAGGCTGGTAAAAATGTTAGCTAACAGTAACATGTAGAAAAAAAACAAAACAAAATTTAATTCTTTCTTCATTTCACATTATATTTATTGTTCCTTCATGCAGTTATGAGAAGAACTTTTGGAGACGGTTTGACCAAATTTGTAACTTTTCTATTTTCAGTGGTTATCTCCATGTATAGATCGACTAAATTTATCCTTATCTTAGTTCTTGACCCTATCAATGTATTATTCTGTATCTCTTGGCTTTCCATTCTGCTTTCTTCCGCAATTTTCCAACATAAGCCCGTTTTTTAAACACCAATGGCATCTGCCTTTAAAATATTTACGCCCTGATAACCCGCCGCTGTTGTTATCTGTATTATTCATAGCAGACCCTCAGTTTCCCGTCTTGATCTGTATTCAAATGTAATATTTGGATCTACTAGGCCCCCTCGGTAAAGCTCCTGTAATTTCATTATGAGTATGGCATAGTGGTTTGATTCCAGAGATACGTTTATTGTTCGTATGATAGGCTTATATACGGCCAATAAGCCCCTGGTCAGTATCTCCCATTTGTGTGGCTCGGAAACTTTGTAGTCAGTACTATCGAGCCTTCATATTAACTCTTGGGCACACCTTGATATTAGATCAAGCTTTCGGAAATTTTCATTTTAATATTAATTACTTTATGATACATCTCACGTAGTGTATGCGTGTTTTTGATATACATTGCGTAAGGAGTACATTCCATATACTTCATATGTCATCTGTTTTTCTTCGCGATTATTGAGCGTTTAGTTTGTGTTGCTCTGCATCTAACTAAGTAACTTCTTGCGAGTACTCTTTTACCTTCCTCATCCTACTTTGCAGTAAGTGTCATTCTCTCAGAAGCAGTTTCAATTGTGTCCATTTTTCTATCATTTATCCGATTCGCAAGCAATTTTGGTTCGGTGTGGTATGGAACATATTAATGGAGCCATTTCTCCACCATTTAGTTATAGAACTTGAATACCCAAAGGTTAAAATCTTGTCCAATTTCAAACCTTTTTAAACCTGGAAGGCCATACATGTTATTATCTCTTGAATATCCAGTCATCTTGAGATTGTGGATTTTGTGAAGAAAGTGATTATTTTGGTGCTCGCCTAGTTGTTACTATGATTCCTTCTTTTTTTGAGTCTCCAGACTTTTAATCTTTAGAAGTTTTCTTACTAAAAACGATCTTGTTTATTATTCAATGGTCACTCGTACGAAACACTCGTATGATATATCAATTGACATTCGTCACTCGTCACAACTATGACGACAGTACATGATGAACTCTATCGCTAATAGTGTATCATTTACACCCTTACAGTAATAAACTAATACACTAATAATCACTTAGCATGAAATATCAACAATTGTCATTTGTAGGCGGTCCCTTTTTGCGTAAATCTTGACTAAATCTCTTTGTGTTAGTATGCGTCTGTTGCTTAAAATTCTCCTTTTGGTAAAGTTCTTGTTGTAGGTTCTCTAACTGTAGTACAATCCGTCAATAGTCGGTGCTACGAAGTACACTGGAATAACGCAATAAATATTTATAATTCCGGTAACGTCCATGTCCTTTTGCTAGTGTTACCAAGAGTTTGTTCCTGCTTCCCCACTGGGGAAGCAATTTCGCCCCTCTACTCCGAAAACTATTACGATACTCAAGTCTCTGCTAACACGCTACTGGAATTACTGTCAGTAGCGTGTCAGCAGAGACTTGAGTATCGTAACGGTATTCGGCGTGGAAGGGAAACGTAAATTAACAACAAGAGAGAGCTAGTGAGTTCTTTTTGGTGATTAGGATATACATAAATATAGTACTGAGCTTTAAATAAGAAGAGGATGTGTGGAGGCGATTAGAGATAGTATTTTAATATGCAGCAGAACGGAACAATGAATAGTAACAAAATCGGGGTCCGTAGGAAGCAGTAACACAAAAGCGGGATCGTTAGGAGAACCAGTAGCTCAAACTAGGCGTCGGCGGCAGGAGGAACAGTAACACAACAGCGTCAAAACCAAAATCAGTAGC
>JAULBU010092549.1:20576-49498 GCA_032358235.1 Odonthalia washingtoniensis
GCTGATTAAGCGTGGTAACTACAAACGTACGCGAGCTGATATGAAATACAAGCTACGGGAAGGTAGAAACAAAACATAACTTGTATTCTTTAGAAGCAGGCCTTGGCCTATTGACTAGAATGGCAGGCCCTTAAATACTAAAACATCTACCCACAGCCCGCTACCGTCGGTGGTACGGAGTATACCATATGCATTTCAGTCTTGGATCAGATCAATTATGAAAATCTGAATTTATATACCGTCGCGTATCATTATTCCAACGCTATATTTCTATCAGGCTGTTTGTATTAGATTTATTAAAGTTATTGGAAACAATCACGCCTTTAATTCCAATGCCAAATTAGGTCCCGATAATATAGACGGCAACAATCATGCTTATAACACCCTTACATGTAAGTTATCCAAACACTGTGAACTGTAGTCCCTCAGCACTGTATACCATCCGGCGAGGCACAAATACTAGTTCAGGTTGCATGTTATCATCTCTAGTGTCCCCAAAGTTATCTCCAACAACTTTAGTGTGACATAGCATCTTTCCATGTCCCTACGCATCAATTTCTGGTGATTCCTCGTATTGGGGCCATCTTTCTTCACAGGTATACCAAACTATATCCATGAACTATGTAACGCAGCCGAGTGGCACCCTGAGTAACATCAAATTTTACACTACAGCCTGTAGTATAAAATGTGATGTTATTCAGGCCATAAAATCAGCTTTTTGGTTCCTCAGGAACCAAAGCTGATTTTCTAGCATCATCACCATTCAACTGATGATGTTTTATACTTTTCCTTGCATATTGCATAAACTGATTAATTTGGTCTCGGTGAAGGTTTATGGTCCAAATTAAGTATCAGGGTGACCACTTGGACTGTATATGGTTATTGAATGTATTGTTTGGTACAATTCATAAATTTGGTTGATTTTAACATCAAAAGTACCTTAAGCAATCCTGACTCAATCGTCAGAACCTATAATTTTGTTTCAAATTTCCACATTTTTGGAGAAACCCTTATTTTGTGGATTTTCAGAATTATTTGCAGACGTACAGTACATTACATCGCAAGAGTAGTGGGTTCGCGAGAATCGCAAATCAACTTTCCCATGCTCAATCTATGGAGCCCAACTATTTGAATTGAATCCAAAATTTGGGACTGTAATTGAATTTTAATAATTGTTCGATAAGAAAAAATTCAATTTTATTTTTCAATTTGGTCTGTCCTGCCTTGAAAGTATGCCAAGCCTAAATCGATGTTTTTCGGTAATATCGCTCCAAAACGTTAAAAGTCAGACATTTCTTGCGATTAAAGTTCTTTATAGACGGCTTTTGACCTATAGCGTCATCTATCGCAAACATATCGTTATGAATTGCCACAGGCGGTTCTGTAAAATTCTGGTTGTTGAAACATACGAAATTTAAACGTCTTTTTTGAGGAAGAAAACACTTTATCAAAGAGTATTCCTGGTGCATCTTTGTTCACTGGGAATACATAATACTTCGTGATGGCCAATTTTCTTGAAATCTGGCTAGACATTCCTTCTAATTTCACCAGTAATCGTTTTTCTTGTGATATATGTACTAGTAGTACTGCTTTCTTCAATAATCTTCATCATATTTCATGGGTAGTACGCATCCGTATGACTTATTTTTCATTTGAAATGTTCAAACACTCCATCACATACATTCTTTGTATGACCAGCAATCAAAACTTTGGCACCATGAGATCCTCAATCCAGCAGAGCCACACCAAATACCAAAAACCCAAACAATTTTTACCGCTACAGTTATCAGTGTGAAGACGAAGATGACGTTCTGTACCTCCTGGCAGATATTTTAGATGTTGATTTGTTTAAATATGACGGACTATATAAATACCGGGGTAAGCAGTATTCTCAGATGCCCAGTGCTCTTCTGAAAAGCCAACTAGTCATTATCATAGGAAACCCCGGATAAATCATACTTAAGACCTGTTATAAAATGCAACTGTCCCTGCTGCTTCTGTAACTTTGGAAGAAGCACTTTCTCTGCAAATTCAAATAGAATATCTATCGTTACCCAATTTGTTTCAATACCATTCCACGGAACATAATTTTCTATAGTTTGACACATCTTGTAAAACAAACATTCCTCCCTAACATGTCAGCTGTGATCTTTAAGTAGCTGTTTAGTGGCCTCGTAACTATCACAAGTAGCGTCTAGATTTTCTAAGTCGTTCTTTAGTGTAGTAAACTGGTTGCAGAATTCATCTCCGCTAGCCGCAACGTGCTAAAGTGACTTTTTCTATACCTCACACAACGTTTGTAGGGCATCGGACCTGCTGGATGCACAAATTTAGATCTATGATCCAAAGCAGCATTCACTAATTCCTTCGTACTTACATAATTTTCGTGGACATCAATATTCGTACAAGTGGACTACATGATGCACAAATTCTCTTCTTCTTTAGAACCACGCCTATGTGGACACCCTAGCCCGTATTCCGACGCAAACACTTTTAGGAAACAGTACAACACTATCATTTTCATACCTAGCCGGGTTTTGTGCCCTAGAATGGTTTCAGCACTAAACTATATACTCCCGCCATCTTCCAGCTTACTGGAATGTCGTGCAACAGTTTGCTCATCTATCAAAACGAGGTGGGCAAATGCGGTCCGATAAATTCTCGTTCCACTGCAAGAATATGGAAACATAGAACGTGTTTTTCTATATATTCTCTGTGCTTCTTTGTTTATTATGGTCGTATGGGCAACCCACTGCTCCTCCCTGCTCAACGCTCAACAAAAGTTCATTGTGCTCTTTTCGAAGAACTGTCATGGCAAGAAGCATGTCACATACATTTTGAATGTGTTCACGTTTCATAATTTTATATATCGGGATGCATGTTTCCCATATTGGCGGTCTCCTTTCGTAAATATTTATCGTATAGGAAAGAATGTCTCTATTTTTAAAACAGAGAACTCGAACTAAAATATCGTCCTGTAATGTCAACTCTTCGCTTCGTTCATTTCCTTTTGCGGTAAGATCTCCCGTATCTCATTACTTTTAACGTTCTCTGTACCGGTTGTCTAACTAATTATTCCTCACATTTACTGTAGTTCAGAATCCAGGAA
Source organism: Odonthalia washingtoniensis (assembly GCA_032358235.1). Taxonomy (NCBI): domain Eukaryota; phylum Rhodophyta; class Florideophyceae; order Ceramiales; family Rhodomelaceae; genus Odonthalia; species Odonthalia washingtoniensis. The sequence continues at coordinate 23,686 of JAULBU010092549.1, forward strand.
AGTATCACCCACCACGGGAGACAGTTACGATAACTTTTCTAAATAAAAGGGCATAATCTTACGCGAATGAAAAATGTGTATACCCAGATACTGGATTTAGCATCACTGACATTATTTTAGTGATTCTGGTATAAAACATATTACGCAATTTAATGAAAATGACATTAATTTCGAACAGACATTAATTTCTGTGATTTTCTATATAATGATACATACATCCATTCATGTAAACATTATTAGTGTCACAAAAATACCTTTTCTCCTCGTAGAGAAAAGTCTTACATAGTCAGAGGAAGTGTAGATATGTTACACTTACTGTAAACAATGGTGATAATACATGTTGATACGGTCGTTACACAAATAGTACACAACTACAGTAAAAATGCATATATTTACAATATTTCATACGTGCCCATTTAGTCTATAAAGTTGCAGTTACACAATAAAAATACAATTACAGAAATATTACCTACTGATATCATAAACTTTGTAATAATTTTGCAACTACACAATTGAAGTATCCACATCTCCATAAAATACAATTATTTCAGCACAGTCAAATGTACATATAAAATAAGAGTAGAGTAGTCTAAAAGTAGATAGTAGCATGACTGGCTACCTCAAAATGGCCAATGCAGACAATATTTATGCTTTCAATGGACTTAACATCCTCGCCGACTTAGCCGCTAGTCGGGAGGAACAAATGCAAAACTTCAACACAACACGCATTATTCAGAGTAGCGAAGACGAAAGTGATTCTCCTTGCTCAATATTTGACCGTTTTTACGAATCAGATCAAGCAGAATGAATTCGTAGTATGACTAACTTTATCCCTTCTCAATTTGAAGTAGTATGGAGATCTCTTCAAGAATTTATTGTGACCCTGTACAATACCGGAAGAGGTAGACGATCCAATTTTACTGTGAAAGATGCCCTATTTGTGAAACTTACTACTTTAAAACACGGGGGTCAATGGGATGTCCTTGGCCGCATTTTCAGCATGAACTGTTCTACTTTCGATAGTATGGTATCTAAGTTTTTATTACTAATCGGTTAGCATGTATACGAATGTTGGGTTGACATTGTATTACAAAAACGATATATGCAGTATCTCGAAGTAAATAACAAAATATTCGACATGTTTCCGGAGGAACTGCATGCTACCAATGTCACTTTTCAACAATCTTACAGGTCTTTCGGTAATATGTCAGAAGGGAAGCTTTATTTCTTTGGAAATCACAAACTATATGGATTTATAGTGGAGGCTTCGTTACTTCCTCATAGACTTGCAATAAGATGCAGTAAGCACTTTCCTGGTTCAATATCAGATTTCAGAATAATGCAGCGTTATGAAAATTGACATTTAAAGCAGTTACGAAATGATTCATATGCCATTGAAATCCCTGATTCTGGAAAATCAATTGATAACTATCCATATATGTGGACAATATTATTAAACAACGGTTACGTAGGTTTCTTGGAACTTATGAGGGGTATATTACCTACAAAAAAGTTGCCGAATAGCCACCTCGCACTGTCACAAAAATCGGAAAATAGGCAGATTTCAAGTGATCGCATCATTGTCAAAAACAATTTCGGACGGCTGTGTGGTCTTTGGGCTGTTCTTTCAAATAATTGGCTTTGGAAAGAATCGATGTATGACTCCTTACTATGCTCGGTGTAGCCATGACTAGCGTTGATGTGTGCGCAAATCAACTTCGTGTTGAGGATATTAAGGGATATGTGCGTACACAGAATCACCTTTCACATATTCCGCATGAAAATACTGAAACGAAACGTAGAGTACTGAAGCGTTACCGTGATCTTCGTCGTGGTAGGATTGGTTAGCAATTTCATGCTAATCAGCCGAGCTATACCGTTGTTTTTAATTATACAGAAAAGGTTTCATACACTGTGGTCGTTATGAAACTTTTTATATGCCTGCTGTATTCTGAACTATCTCTTATTTATACGTATATATTCGTTTTTTCGTCTCAAGGAAAAGTCGTACATAGTCATTAATTTCTCTGCTATCGTGTAATTGCAATAAACTTTTGGCGTTTACATTTTATCTGTATCAGTTGCAAAAACAAATTTCTTCACCGCCGTTAAAACCCTGCTCATGACAATGTTCCTCACAGTCTCTCCCCAATCTAATAAATTCTGCTCTGTAGATCGAAGCCTCTCACGTTTTTCGCTACGTTCTACTTTCCAATCCACCATTTTCTCACATAGATCACTGCACAATTTTTCGTATTCAGAAAAGTCCTCCCCTCCACCAGACGCTGTATGTTTCTCCATATCGCTCTTATCCCATTGCGCTATCAAAATCTTAAAGCTGTTTAAGCAATTCTTTGCGTCGTTTGCCCATGGTAACTGGCCCGATTCGTATAGTGACGCTGATACTTTCACAAATAGTAACATTGTCTCACCATGACTTGGTACATGTGCAGAGTGTGCCTGTACTTCCTTCATAAGATCGAGCTGACCTTCCGTAGGAACTGAGGCCCACAAAATTTGGACTCCTGGGCGTGATGCTATATTCGTTGTTGTCGTACCGTCCGCTTATGTGACGATCCTGTTCGAATGAGTTGATTGCGTTTGATTTATTGTTTTATTAGTAGTGTTTGTCGGTGCCGTGGAGTTGTCCATTGCGTAATTGGTTTGTTCTGTGGCTAGTTGCTTTTGCTGGTTGTTGTTGCTGGTTGTTGTTTCTGGTTGTTGTCGCTGGTTGTTGTCAGTGAGGAGGATGTTCATCAAATGAACATCAAAACAATTTTTTTCCTAGCACGGAATGGAACATGACCATAGCCGACGGCGGTGAAGCATGCATTTATCAAACTTATCGCAGTAGTCTTATCAACAGGTGTAAACCGATGTATCCCCGAATCGCACCGAAAACTTACCGAATTGCCATTCAGTATTACCACTATATTCCCGAAAATTCGGAAATCATTTTTCGGTATTTTCAACTAACTTTGCCGACTTACCGAAAACTGACAAAACAATTGCCGTACGTGTTTGCCAAAACTCACTATTATCTCAATTCCAGGTTCGTTTACAAAACTCAGCCAATATTCGCCTGATTGTTCCCTACTGAAGCTTCAAAAGCGCTCAGTAAACTCTTTCGGACAAAGTTGATTAATCTCCATATTCAATTCCATTTACAAGAAACTCCCAACTATATTCTACCTTAAATATGTGCTATGCCCATCGACAATACCAATAGTAGTAATGTTCCAAAGTTCCTTATATCACCTACCCTGCGACGTCGATCAAATTCCGGGTTTAAAGATTAGTGTAAATCATCAACCCATAGCTCCCGTTGACGACCCCGTCCATTTCGGGGTCGTCGTTCTAACATGGTTCGTACTTTTGCTCTGTTTTTCTTGTAATGGAATATGGATATGAATGCTTTGAAGATTACATGTCATCTTTTCAAGTCGATTTTTGAGCTTCAGAAGGGCCTTGGCATGAACAATATTCCCATTCTCCGAACCACGAAATGTGTAGAAAACTGTGATACCGTCTTGATAGCAATGTGTTTCTCATCATTTTGAGCAACGTGTTAGGCCATCTAACGCACAATTGGCGATGTCCAAATTGCCAAAACATGATTAATGCAGTGCATACATTTGTTTTAGTGCGAGTAGGTCAGATGCTCTTTGTGTATGATGTTTATCGGCAACGCCTGTGGCGAAGGCTTTATTCCTGAAACGATTGTAGCAACTCTATCTTCTTGTATTTGTCGGGGACTAGCCGTTCACTCCATGTACGCGACAAATTATGATCCAGATACCATTTTGCAGAGTGATAAAAAGATTCCGGAAGGGATGCCAGTTCTTTGAAGGCGAGGAGGTTACTGGGCGTACTTGTAGGAAACAGAAGCAAACATCTGAAAGTCAACGTGGCATGAAAATGGGGGCATTACAGTTGATTTCTTCGGTGACGGCAGTGTGAACCAGTATCTAAGGACGGTAAAACCTTAATGTGTACATTTAAAAGTGTACAAATTTTGTAAAGACTTTACACTTAGTGAACTATCGGGATGGTGATGTTAAAAACAATTAAAAATTATAATATTAACAATCCCCTAAACGTTCATTTATTCCTATGGTACATACACATAACAAATGACTTGTCGACTACAGTCGCGTACTACACGTTTCGTACCTTTGTCACTAAGTCACGAAACAAATAGTGTGCCGACTACAGTCGCGTACACGTATTAATATCTGACTACTACTCATTACTTTACCGACCTTTTTAGTTTTATTTCGCCTAATAGAGGCCTTCTTTTTCCTATAAAGAGAGTTCTCAGAGCGACTTGACTAAACTCGTCTGGTCTTCACTGATCACTCTAACTATATTTTATATTCTCTTCCATCTTCCCCATACCTTGTCTCTTTTGAACGACACTAAACACCTCCGTACAGTTAGAATTAATGTCATCAAAATGATACACCCAGATACGGTACTGGATATATAAATAACGCAGTACAGAAACCTGGGTGTACACATTTTGTAGTGTCGAGTAGGATTTAAAAAAATGAGAAAAATAATATCTTTTTTTAAACGGAGAGAACAATTTCAGGTCATTATTCTAATTATTCATGAAAAGAATCTGTTGGCGAGGGTATGTGATGGCTGATCCCGTTTGGCGAAAGTTTGATACTTTCGCTATTTCTTGTAGCTCCCAGAAAACAGTGCCACATCATCAACTCATCATCTGGCAGCAGCAATGTCGGCGGCATCTTTCAATTACAAAAACTAGTGTCACCCACACTAATTAAGTGGTAGTATTGTGTAGTAATTATTGAAACTCGCCCTGTCGCCATATAAACGTGTGTGACAACAGAATGACAAATCACGCACCTTATTTGGAAAGGTAACGTGTATGACGTGTGTAATGAAAATGGAAAAAGATGGCAAATTAAAAGATCAAAAGAAGACAATCGTCAAATAAATAATGAGTAATCAAGTATCATACAGTACCGTGCCATGTATGGTCAAGAACAAACAGAATAGAAACGTTGAAGGGGGGGTTGTTTTTTTGTAGAAAAGAGGTGTCCTTCTCATGCTCAATTTGTGATTCGATGCCAACTATAAAAATATAACGGAAACGAAAGGACAGAGGGTGGTTCATTGCTATCATCACTTTTGTTTTTTTGTTTTTTTTGTCAATCATGTGGCGTAAACTCCGCGACCGTACCCGAGCTCGTCGCGCAGCTAAATCATCGAACGCACTACCAGCATCACCGCCATCCAATAATAATGACACCAGTTTACAAACGACGTCAGCTATTGCGTCACCACACACATTACGGTCACCATCTCTTCCATACCCTTCCGCAGCATCTGGCGATGCGAACCAAGCCGGCGTAACAATTAATAAAGCAGCCTCTGCTGCCACTGAATCAATTCCCCGTGCACGTACGGACATGGGAACTCGCTCTGACAAATCTGTTTTACCAAATAATAATTTATCATCATCCCATTCAGAAGACGATACACCCAATGGTGCTGCTCAAATGTCATCAGTAACAATTGCATCAGAGGGTTACCGTCGATTATCGCTTGATGGAGATTTACCTCCAAGTGCAATACGTCCTGATGATCGTACACATCAAATTAATACTACTCCCATAGGTGTGCATCAGCACCCTAATCCCAATTTGGTGAATGAACTCATACAAGAAGGAGATGGAGAACAACAACGAGGAGAAAGAGAAGGAGGTGCGGAAGGTGAAGAAAGAAATTCAAGAGAGGATTCAGAAGCTGATTCAGAAGGGGTGTTTGATGTAGACACTAATGTAATGTTACCTTATGTTATTGATGTATCAGCATGTTCTGAAGCTGGCTGGGAACCTATGAGGGGTCATGTTGCTAATATCCCACCGACACATAGAGTTGAAGTAAGAAAAGAAAATCAAGATGCCTATTGTGTATTTCTTCCATTCATTGCTAACGATACAACAACCGCAAGTAATGGAAATGAAAATGAAAATGTAGGTAATGAGCAAGTTATTCAAATGTTTTTAGGAGTTTTTGATGGACATGGTGCACAAGGTCGTCCAATTGCTCATTACGCACGTGATTTCATTTCTGTTGTTTGTCGTGATGCTGCTTCTCATCTGGCTTTTCCATCTTCAGCAAGTAGTCCACCACAATCCACGACATCAACACCTGCGACATCAACATCTGCGATACAACATCGACCATCATATTCAAGAACTGGTGCGGCTACCCATCGTGCTAGATTAGATACATTAAAAGCTGCTTTCTCAAGAGCTGAACGAGCATTAACTGAATCAGATTGTGGAATAGATCATGTTTATAGTGGAACGACAGCAATAGCATGTTGGTTATTCGGCAACGAATTGTACACAGCATGGTCTGGGGATTCACGTGCTGTAATAGGCCGTGCAGTCACTAATGGAAGTAGCAGTAGTAACACAGCAGCGACTAATGCTAGCGCACAACAGCCGGCTGTTGAAAAGTACAAAGGTATAGATTTAAGTTATGATCAGAAACCATCAAGAAGTGATGAGAAACGACGTGTAAGAGCAGCGGGAGGAAGAATAGCAAGATGGCAGCGAAATATGGGTCCGTTACGTGTGTGGTTGCCAGGGGATTGGACTCCTGGATTAGCAATGACACGGTCCATTGGGGACACAGTTTTATCTGAATATGGAGTGTCACCGGTACCGGAAGTGTCATATTGTAGAATAAGTAAAAATGATGAATTCATCGTACTTGCTTCAGATGGGGTGTGGGAATTTATGACATCGCAACAAGTTATTGATTTCGTTGGTATCGTGAAAAAAGACGGGAGATGTGCTGAGGAGGCAAGCAAGTTATTGGTGAACGAGGCTGTTCGAAGATGGAGAAGGAATGAAGTGGTGGTAGATGATACTACAGCGGTGGTCATGTATATAAACTGTGAAGATGTTTTGGAATCGGAAAATAATAAAATGAAAATGAACAATATGAATCATCATAACAGTTTCACGAAAAGTATAAGATCAAAAGTTTCATCTCTAAATTTAAAGAATTACAACAATCATGCATCTGTTCATACTGGTGTTTACAACGTGTCTGATACTGGACATTTGACTGATTTCGTATGTAAAAATGATTCTTATTTATAATAATCCCTTAATTTATTGCTTGCAAATGGACGATGAGTAAGGACACGTGTTACAGTGTATTGTAATTATTCTAGACTGTTACTCTCTTCGACAAACCACCTCCGACAACAAACCCACGACAACTTCCAACGACCACCACCAACGATCGACGACGACAATGATGAAAGTCAGCCATACTATCACTGTTGTAAGCAAGAGCAACGAGAAAGATGAAAACATGTCGCATTCGAAAACTATATCAACATCAATGAAAACATTGAAACATTTGAATGAGGCAATAACACAATTGCAGACAGATGCATCGGAATATTTAACATCACAAATACGACCAAAAAAGTAACATTCTTATCATTCAAGTACGACTCTTTTACGTGGATCAACTAAATCTTTCATTTCAGGAGTCATGTTTTCTTCAAACAATTCATTCACTTTCACAACAACGATTTCCATGTCATCTCCACCTCCCCCTCCATTTTTATCATCATCATCATCATTAATATATTCGAATACGGGCGCCGGAAATAAATAAGGTGCAGCACCTACATTAATTTTATTTACTCCATTACCAACAGAAACGGAGTTGTCAGTTTCTGTAAATGTTTCACTTGTTATCATATCTGAAACCTCACTTTTTTTTATAGCTCTTAAAAATCTAATACCATCTATTAAAGTCATTTGTCCTAATAATCTATAAACTATCATCATATCAACTTTAAATTTCTTTTTCATATTTCCTTCATCATTTAGTCTTTGAATTACAAATTCATTGTTATTATCACGTATATTTTTCACTCCTACAACTCCACTTAAACCGTTATCTTTATATAATACTTCAATATTCAGTTTTCTCCTCTTCATTTCTTCGTCATTAGTATATGGTAATCCACAATATAAACGAACAGGTCTTAGTTCACTACGTAATTTACGTAATATATGTGGTAACCATTCCATATCTGAATCACATGTTAAACTTAATATAGATAATGTATTTTGTGCTTTAATCCCACGATATACTCCTTTACATATTAAATTATGTGTTCTCGAACATCCTATCCATTCACCTTTACGTCTTGCTGTAAATATAGACCCATATGATGTTGATCCTGGTCCTGATGATAATGATGCTGCGAATGCAGAAGCTGCCCTTGATACTTCCGCTGCCCAATGTGCGGGTAATGTTGGTAGTAACCCACGTGCAAGACTTACCGTCCATGTAGATCCAGCCTGTACTGATTTCTCTACGGGTTTCTTAGTTAATGCTGTCGTTGGTGATGAAAAGGAGGAAGAAAGTGGAGGTAAAGGATATGGACCTTTTGGAATCTTTTCTAAATTTGCTAATGCTGTCTTATCTAGTGTGATAGGCTTAGGTATAGGATTATTACTATCATTATTTGATGTTGCTGCCACATGTACTGGTGGAGATACAGGTTGTGACTTGTGTCCATATTGAAGATAAGAAGAATGTGAATATGAATGTTTTGATTGGTGATTATGTGAAGGTTTCGATTGTAGTGGTGATTGGTATGTTCGAAAACTTGGTGGTTTTAATGGAATTATACATTGATTAATGAAAATAACAGCAGACATTATAAATGCAATCACTGAAAGAATGAATTGTGGTGATATTTCACTACCACTGAGCATAGTATGTTTCTTACGACTTTTTTTTATACGTCCCATCTTTTTTCGTTTCTTTGGTTTGTTGTTGAATGAATAAGAGTTTCCACCAATGTGATGAAATGAACAAGGGGCGTTAGATAGAAGTCTGTAACTTCATTTTGTTTATTTAAACTGCATCGTCACATTTGTCCCTCTGCTTCTTTACTTCAAAGAGTCCTTTACTTCAGAGAGCCATAGGGACGGAGAGACGGGGAAGCTCTCTTTTTCCTTATATATTTTTAAATTCTCCCGACGTGGAGACGCGTCGTGATTTTGACTTTAGAATTAAAAAGAGTGGCGGAGGGGGGATAGAAAGTAAAGATGCTTCGGAGGGAACACATAAAATAAAATAAAAACCATAATTATTGAAAGAGAGGGAATTTTTATAAGGGCGGAAGAGTCGTGTGTTTCTGGTCGAAGGCAAATTTTGTCCATAGCCTGAGCCACTACTCGATTCCGTTAGCTGCTTTCACGTTTTCATTTAACAGCTTGACGTCTGAGACCAATATGTCACTGCCAACAGTAAGTATGTATACATTTAGTTTTGTTGTGCGCTTTTAAGGCTCTAACACAATTAAATTTAAAAAACGGCAGGCCATTCAAAATTTGATACACATCGACTTTTAGACAGCTGCTTTCTGGTTCAAAAAGTTGGAGGATGCAAAAACAGGCAAACATATCCCAAATTGGGATCTTCGACCAAACCGAAACCAACCAAGTATTTGCTGTATCTGTTGTCCACCTTTCCACTTATTTTTTTTTAATGCGTTTAGTTGTGAGGGGGTGCCGTTATTTGAGTTGGGATAGGTTGCTTTCTGAGAGAAATTTTCCTGGCACATGACATGGCAATTCTGGGATCGGTCGTGGCATTTGCACTGAAACAGACAGAGGCCTCTTCCTCGTAACTTGGCTTGCGATTTATGTGGATTCAAAACCAGGAACCTAAGCCTGTACCTGTACAGTAACAGTCACGCAGTGTGACCTGACTATGATCCAATCATAATCCATTGTTATTTTCTTCTGTAATTCTACAAAGTCTTACACTTAAAGGCGATTCAAGTAAAATCAAATGCGCAACCGTACATCGTGTCAAAAAAAGGTAAACTAAACTTAGAAAAGGGAGCCACAACACGTCATTTCCCAAAGTTTTCAATTGATTCAGCGACAACCAAAAAATAAGTCAACAGCAGAACGAAAGACAAGATGTTTAAGCGATTCTCCGTCGATGAAAACGTATCGGGGCAATCAGCGATGAAATCATCGCAACAGCGGGCAGCACGTGCAAAAATCCTTGATCAAATGCCGTCAATAGCACCTTATGTTGATGATTTCTTCCCTAAGAAGGAGAAAACAGTAACTGTCAAATGTACAGGACATATATCGATATTAGCATCTGCACATGGAACTCCATTATTCTTTCAAGTTCGTAATGGTGATTTCATACCTACATTACGTACACTTCATCGTTACCCATTCCTATTACCAATTCTACGTGTCGATCGTGGTGCTATCAAACATGTTATAAATGGTGCTCATGTTATGGTTCCTGGACTAAGATCAACACGTGCTGTTTTAGAAGATGAAGTTGAAAAAGGTAAGGTCGTCGCTGTTTATGCAGAATCGAAAGAACATGCTTTAGCTGTTGGTATTGTTCAAATGTCAACTCATGAAATAAGGACTATTGATAAAGGTGTTGCTATTGATAATTTTCATCATGTTTCAGATGATCTTTGGAAATGTCCTTCCTTACAATAGGTGTAACCGTTTGGCTAGTTTGAGTAAATACCCCCTCCCCCGAAGCTAACTTTTGAACATCAGGATTTAAAAATTAAAAGATCTATTTTTTGTACACGTGTCGTTCAAATTCATTCTCAATCCCCTTCTGTGAAAGAAATGCATCTTCAGGCCATCTTCAGGCCTACAGCAACGTCATTACTGTTATTCATCCTGACATCGAGACGCCTTATTCGAAACCATCGTTTCCACCGTCCATCCATTCCGATTTCCATACCGATTTCCGAACTACGTTACGTCAACCATGCATGAGGTCGACCACTCGTCTCCATTAGCACCACTCCCAAGATCCGCTGATTTCGACGTCGATCCATCTACTTTCTCTGCGCCCAATTGGCACAATCAAGTTCTCTCCTCTACATCTCCACCCGAACTTACAACACTTCACGAATTATTATCTGATGCACTTCGTGATTCTCATGAATCTCTTGACACATCATTACATGAAGCATTGAAAGCAGTACCATGGGTAGTACGTGAATCAGATCGTGTTCGTCAACGTACAAATTTATTGCGTTCTGAAATTGATCAAGTTGGTAAACGAGTAGCTGGAGTTGAAACTGGAGTAGCATCATCAGTAAAGACGATAGCAGACGCAGATACAGTTGTACGTCGTGTTCAGAAAGCTGCATCATTATTAGAAACAGCTTCTAATGCAGATTTATTACTTGAACGATTGGAATCTTTATTGGCTTCTGCAGGTGTTGATGGTTCAGATCTTGTATCTGCAGCTGATGTTGCTTCACAATTAAGAAAAGCTTTGATTCCTTTAAAAGATGTTGGTGAACTTGGTGATCGATTTAAATTGTTAGATCAAGCTGATAAACGATTGGAAAATTTAGCTACTCCGCAATTAAGAAAAGCCTTAGATGAAAGAAATGCACAAGCTGTTATTAATGCAAGAATTGTTTTCGATCATGCAGGAAGAGAAAATGCTTTTAGAGCTCAATATGTTACTTTACGTGGTAATCAAGTTATTCAATTATGGTCTGATACTTGGATCGCCCAACAACAACAGTTACAGCAACAACGTGCGGAAGCTGCAGCTGCTGCAGCTGCTGCAACTGTATCGGAAGGTGATACAGCTGGGAAGAGTAATGTTTCAACGTCAACAACATCAACAGCGGCAGCAACGGCAGGAGAATTTGCTGCAGAAGCATCGAATGTGGCATTAAGAGTGTTTTATGACGCGTTGACCGCACTCGTGATTGCAGAAACGGATTGGTTACGTGACGTTTTTCCAGACGTGAAAGCCATGTTACTCCCTGCGTTGCTTTGTGATGCATTGGGATCATTGAAAGAACCTACACCTCGTGCAAATGTATTTATTCATCCATCTGTAACAGATGCAGTGGCTGCTGCAGATGCTATTGCAGATCGTCTTTTCTCTGTCGGTGAGATATCGATAATCGCTGCTGCTGGTATCGCGACAACTCTTATGCCTTCACATGAAGAAGAGGAAGACAGTGTGAATGGAGATGAGAAAAGAAAAGACTTTGCATTGGCAATACAACCATCTGCAACAGGTGAGGAAAATGGAAATGGAATGAGGTTAGAAAAGAAGAATACTGCAAATGAAAAAGAGGACAAAGAGGATTCAACAATCGTGGATGCGGTATCTGCATTATTAATGCCATATCGTATGTTTTGGGACGCTTTATTACAGGTCGCTGTTAGACAGGGACGTACACGTGCGGATGCTATTGAAATGACTTATTCAAGAAACACCGTCGGAAGGCCTGCGTTAGGAGATGTTGCAAAAGATGTCGAAGCATGTACTCGTGAAGCATGTACTGCGTTGGATACTATTATCGGGAGTGTTACTGCGCGATCATGTGGTGTAGGTATTATAGCAATGAAACAAGCGGCTGCTACTTTATGTTCCGTTATTTCAGATCGGTTAAATAAATTACTTTCCACCACCTTGAATAGAAACACAAGAAGCGCTGGTATCAATGAAGGATCTGAAGATGAATGGACGAGGCTTGGTGGGGCTTTACGATTACTCATGGCAGCGAGTGGATTGAAACGAGCATGGGACACACGTAAGGAATCTGCTTTGGCAGTTGCAATAGGTTCTGCAACACCTATGTTGGAACTTGCTAGTGCGGTGAAAATGAACGGTGGAAATAGTACTATGAACGTTGGAGCACGTGGTTCAAAGGGAATGGCTAGAGTGAAACAATTCTTAATGCAGGTGGATAGTGGATTGAAAGCTGAAGCAGGTATTGTATGGGAATTAGTAAGAGATGAACGTTTATCACAACGTGTTGTTGTTGAATTTGAAACAATAGGTTCTGGACGTGGAGATTTTGAAAAAGTTGTACAGAATGTACATCGTGTCGTATATGATACGATGTTTTCTGGTGTCATATCTAGATTTGAATCTTTTTCATCACATGATTTATGGACTGCTGCTGGCAGTACTAGAGCTGGTAGTGCTGGAGCTACTGGAATGACAACGGATATGAGTAATAATAGTGCTGATACAGAAATGGCAATGGCTGGATTATCTAATTCTCCATTGAGATATGCTACTGAAGTAGCTGATTATCTAATGGCTATACCACAACAATTGGAACCTTTTGTACCGGATGAGGAAGATGCTAAACATGCCACACCAACATCTGTATGGCAATTTTTTACCACAGCTTTGGTACCTGTGACAGATGGTGGTGGTGGTGAAGGAGCAGAAAGAACTGGTGAAGAGGAAGATGGAGATGGAGGAATGTCATTTGCTGGAATGTGGATCAGCGTTTTAGCAATGGGGACTATGGATTTATATGTTGAGAAAATATGTAGTGTGACTCGACTGTCAGAAGCAGGTGCTAAACAATTGGCAACAGACGCTGATTATTTATGTAATGTTATGGCTTCATTGGGTGTTACCCCTACACAGGATATGGCTCTTGTTTGTAAGTTGTTGGAATGTAAGAAAGACGCTTCATCTTTCTCAGAAGTTGCTGCCGGATTCGAAAGTGCACAGCATCGGAAATTGATTCGTAGAGTTGCAGCCGTACGCGGGGTTAACGTCACGTTATAATGTTATAAATCAATCAATCAACAATAATCACGCAAGACAACACTTTCATAACATAAACAAATATGTTCAGAATATATTTTAAAAACAAAAAACAGGTTGGCTGTCTGGTGAAAGAGAAGTGATCAGCATCGAGTCAATGAATAATGGGATTGAAGTGAATTATTATATGCCGCATCTCACAAGACGTAAGATTCGTGTGGTTATAATGTACAAGTAAATAGTAAAATGTTGTAGTGACTTCTGGCTTAAGAATATTGTATACTACCGGAAAACATTTTTAACAATGTACTCCAAGGTAATATCGGTGCTCTTGGAATGAGAAAACGCAATGGAGATGTTCGTAAATATGGAATGAAAGATAGAAACACAAAACGAAGAGAAGCATATGAAAGAGGACGAAAATCGTTTTCATCAGCAATTTGATATTTTTCACCAACATTTGCTGCTAGAATTACTCTTCCATTAGTCTTCTTTACCAGAGTTGTGTCGATTAAAAGAGCGGTTAATGTACGGCCCACAAAGAATGGAGTTTCCAAATTCCATAATGGAAGGTCGGGGACTCCATGTGGAGCAGTTCTTGCAGCCTTTGGTTCAGAAGCTAACCCAGAAATTTCTCTTGTGGCAACTGTCCCTGGACAGAAAGCAATATATTCAATATTTGGAGGTCCACCTTTTGCAAATTCAAATGTCATTCGGTCAATACCCGCTTTACCTATACTATACGTAGGGTCGAACACAGATACGGTACCTCCAATGCTGGTAATATTGATAATGACACCTCCATTTTGAGATTTAAGCATTACTCTTGTAGCTAGTATGGATGAAATATAAATGGAGCGTAATCCTATTCCATTGACAAGATCCCAGATAGCAGCTGGGTCATCATTACCATCAGGAACAGTAGTTCGTTCCCAAAATGGTGTACCAATCTTTGCATGTTTTTCTATGAAAGAAACTGCGGAGTATGCATTATTAATAAATATGTCGAGAGTACGTCCTTGTGATTGAAGGTCATTTGTAAGGTCGGTGAAAAATTGAGAAAGCTGATCATCCGCTGAATGGTCCACGACATAAAAATCACAAGTACCTCCTGCTTTGCGAACTTCATTGGCAGTTTCTTCTAATGAATCCGGTCCAGTTTGGGTACGTCCAGTGATAATAACATGGGCTTGTTTTTCACCGAGGCCAATAGCAACACCACGGCCAATGCCACGGGTAGCGCCAGTGACAACGGCTGTACGGCCGTTGAGTGATGATGTTTGGGACTTGGGTGAGTTTGCTTTGTTGGAGTTGGTGACCATGACGCGTGTGGAGAGGGAATGAATGAAAGATAGCGAACGTACGATAGGAGAGAGCCGTGACTGTGACCCCTTTGTCATAGCCATAGTCTAGTCATGCATATTTATCATATAACAATCTTATATGTTTGCGTGCTATGCTGGCATATGGGCGGGTTCTTTGAATGCCGCACTTTTGCAACCATATTCGCCAAATTTGTGGGTTTCTCAACGCACTTTGTGTGTACTTTTTGATCTCAACAACACAACCTGATACTACTGTCTCTCTGTTTAACTGTATATAGTCAAAAAGTAAAAACAAAATTAAACTGTTGGGAGGTGTTGCATACGGTACATGTGTACATGTACAGTCCGTCACCTTTTTGCCAGTTGAAGAATACAGTTAAGAGTGACAAAAAGATGCCCATAATTAACCAGAATTGCGTCCAATATATCAAGTCCGGTCTTCGGCAACAATGCTACTGCATGAATTGCAAATGCAGAAATTCAGTTATTCTTTAATCGTATGTCCTTTTGAGTGATAAGCGAGAGAGAGAGAGAGAGAGAGAGAGAGGAGTGACGGCAATTCGCGTCGGTTGCTGTTCACGCACTGGTACGTGGGGCAACGGCTACTTCACGTAACATGCCTTGAACGCCGGCAATCCAGCTACTCTATCTGTGAACCGCATTGGTCGTCACCCAGTCTGCAGACTTCCCCTTCGAAGTGAAATTGCAGATTGATCTGGGATGTCGTTAACCACCACTCTAAAAATAGAACACTATGACCTGAAAAACAGTATCCTTATAAGAACAAACACAAATGATGAGTCGGCAAATGATGAGTCGGCATAATTCATGTATGTGTGCATCAAAGATTTCTCAAGCCACTCAGGCTGCAGAGTCATGCCCAAAATACTAACTTTGTAGTCAAACAATTAACTAGAGCACAAAATTGAACTTCAGGGGCCTGACAGTTGGCGATACGATCCAGTATACAGGATGTAATCTACTTATTTCATGTTGTAGACAGCTCACTGAGCACCTAATATGGGATAAGCATTTGGGGACCCAAAATTGACTTCTGAAACTGAAATTTACCACTAGATAGGGCAATGGAGGTATATGGTGACAGAGAAACAAAAGAAAAAGGAAGGAAAGAGGGACGATAGAGAAGAAAAGGAGAAAGAGTAGAAACATCAAAAATAGCGTGGGGAATGCTTCAGTATCTGCAGCTGGCCGATATAATAATATTTATATTATAGAAAAGTCCGATCTAAAGATTGACGTAACACGTTTCTGACGATACAGTATGCTTGCCATGACGGATCAGGAGGTGGCCGAGTAGCCTGCAAGAATGTATAGAAGGGAGAAGGGAGGAGAGGGTATGTAAACAAGTTTTACTGTGCCCTTTTATTAGTAAGGTTTTGATCCCTTGACCCGCGCTACGCGCGTAGATAATTATTTTATTTTGAACACAAGTAAGAGCAAGGGGACCAATAGTAATTATTGATTGCGTGGGATAATTCTAGAAAGCTCTTAATTCCTTGTTTATAGTTTGAGGTCTATTTAATTCTTTACATTTTCCCATTTTCCGAAAAGGGACAGGGGGAGAAATTTATTTAATGAAGGAAGTACACCGGTCACCGTAATTAGTATGGGTTCAACAAATAATGTGGCTTCGCAAATAATGTGGGCCACAATAATTTTTGTTAACCATTTTTCAAAATTCCTTACCACATTAATTGTGGTGAGGATTATTTTGTTTTCGTTACAGTTTTCCGTTCATTTTCAAATTTGAAAATTCAAACTGTCCCCAAAGCAATTCATTTTCAATTTTCAAAATTCAAACTGACCCCAAAGCAAATGGTTAAATTTTTTATTTGTAGCTTACTAAACTATACTATACTCTCAATTAGACTCTTTTTTCCCAACTGAAACAACTTAAGTGAAAATCTGGGAATATAGGGAAACATGAAATTTTAGTATAAAAAGTCAGTACACAGTGGGTTGTGTACAAATTTGTCATGTAGAATAATCAATAAAATTATGTAACGTTTGGCAATATGGACTGTGTTATGCGGCGTGTTGGCTCATTGCTGTTAATGTTGAAGGATGTGGGAGAATAGCATGCGAGGACTCAAGGGGAACAATGAAGTTGACTGAATCGGGAGATGGGGCTATAATGAAAACGGCCCTGAAGATATGGAATCACCACCAAATAGCGTGCCGAAAATGAAAGGTCCAGGTCACAAATTATGGGGATTTGAAATGTCAAAATGTTTTGGAACTGATGTTATAGGGGTGACGAATTGAGGAACAACCTCAACAATTACATCCTTACAATTGCAAACGAAGGATTGAGGTCTGACGTGGATTTGCAAGACCGCTGCTTTTTAGGAAAGTAAGCGGACGACCGTCGTCGTGTGCTTATTTTTTAAAAAATGGATGTGCTTTTTTTTTTAAAAAAAAGGAAGATTACATTACCGACGTATTGAATGCAGTAGACGGAAAAGTGATGAAGATGGGCTTGATACTGGAACTAATTAATCTGCATATTAAATATCGTAATATTTAGGAAAAATATGTGTGTGATAACGAAGGATAACGACATTACCGAAAAAAAGGCAACAGATTATTTATTGGAATAGAAAAACAATTTAATTTCCAACGACAGAAGCAATGTATGTCGTAAAAGAGGATTGGGTAAAGAATGAATCATGAATGTTCGGATTGTGGTTGTGTGAATTAAAAGTGAATTGACATTTCCTCGAATTGAAGTAGTAATTGTGAATAAATATAGCTGGGAAGGGAATGTTTAAAATAAAACGAACGAAGGATAGGCCGATAAGTAGGGGTGAAAGAGAAAGATGATGGAAACTTATGCTAAATAATTAGGGAGCAATGCTATTTGAATTGTTCTGACAGTTGATGCAGATGGGAGGTCCCTCCTTACCACCAATAAACCGGTCATGTGTTGGTAACTGACATGTAATACACTTACCGGCCATACCTGTTGTTCCTGTGAGGACGTCAGGTACTGCCTGCATCGACCTGATATCTTTGTATAAACAATATGTTTGACCAGCGCATCTCACATTATTGATGGTGGGGGGGGGGGGGGGGGTGCGTTTCGCTGGAAGTATTTTTGGAATAATTTCTGTTGATGATTGAAGTGGCAAATGAACGAAGCAGTAATAAATGGATTTCTCCACGAAAGATTGTTCGTATTTATAGAATGCGACCATAATGAGTATTAGCATTTTAACACCCATAATTGAACGTTGATGCGTAACAGGGGGCAATTATGTTGATTCCAAAGAAACGTAACAGGATTCAGATTTAATTGTACGTCGAAGCTAAGGCGGGATAAAAATTCTCTAGGAAAGGGATGTAGTTAGATAATTTCGAAACGAACCAGTGACGTAGTGTTGATTTCTTTTACAGAACTGTATGTATTCTTGAAAAAAAGCTTGTGCATCAAAGGAATGTGTTCTGATTTGAAGTCTTTACATTTCAGCAGAGTAGTATCATCAATGGATGTGAAGTACCTGTTGGAAACCGTACTTGAAGTTATTGTTATTGGATCAGATTTGAGCAACCAATCTAGAAATATTACTGGTATTGTCAGCAGTATGACGAACTTGAATAAAATATTTTTGCGTTGTTGAGGACTGTGTTGCGGCGTAGAGGACAATTCGTGTAGAGATGGGAAGAAAGGTAGGGTTGGAGTGTCAATATTAATTACTTCAGAATATGATATTGACGGGCCGTCATTTCTGTTTAGAATTTTGTCTGTTGTATTTTTTAGTTGCGATGACGTTTGAGATAGGAAAAGTTCATTAGAAAAGGTTAGGGAATCCGCTATTTGTCGAAAGGAATAACATGATGAAGGTGAACCGACAATAATGGTTGGAGAAAAAACTGAGAAGTGGTCATTGCAATGTAAGTGGTGAATTAGTGGTGTTGTGCGAGCGTGAATCATGTTCAAAGGAATCTGAGGGTGGTACAGTCTCAGCCTCTACCAAGAAATGTAACCTGATGTGAAGAAATAGGTTCATACTGCAACACTCAGATCTGTTTTGATATGCGTCGTAGCTTCATTTTATCTTGCGATGACATTGATGGTATCGAAGTGCTGTCAATGAAGCGAGTATGGGACTGGAATCGTTTCAGGAGCAGGGTAGAGCGGTCGGGTACCGTTGTTACCTGGGACATGATGTGGTGATGTTGAACGTAATGAAGGTTGCGGAAAGTAGTGTGAAGGTAAGTGAAGATTCAATCCTGTAAGAATGCTGCTCTTGATTGTGTGTTGATTCTTGTGGATTGGTGCTTGGGAAGTTAGGAAGGGGAAGAGGTACGGCGACGGCAGAAAAATTGAAGTATCAGTTGTAGGTAGTGGAAGGTAGGTGTGTAGGTTACATGTGTAACAAATGACAATCCTATTTGTGAAACAGTAGAGCGTTTTGGAAATGGATTTGGTAAAATTCTCGTTGCGTTAAAAACTTGTTTTTCTGGGGGCCACGTGTAAAAAACGAAAAAAAAACGACCAATTTTGGAAAAGTACGTTGGAAATCACCAAAAGTCATAATGTGTTTTGAATGACGTTAATGAAATATTGCATGCGAAAGCGGAGGGAAAAAGCAAGGACTTTTTTATTGGAGAAATCATTTAAACGAGGCAAGTGTAAGGAAAAAGGTGTGACAAGAGTGACCCTATGGTTGCCAAGCAGTCGTATTAGATTGGACGGGAATTAGTAAGAAAGAAGCGGAGGTTAAAAATACTGGGATGTGCAATAGGGTCGGAGACGCCAATGGTGATGAAGAGATGGAAAACCATGCCTGTGTTGGATTCACAGTTTGTTTTTTTTGAGACAGGGGTGCATCTGTACTATTGTTTTTTTGACAGGGCACATCTGTCATTTATACTACGGCTTTAATGAGCTTGTTTAAGGAGGGTGATCAACCACGCCCAGGGAGAAAATCAAAGCGAGTAAAATCTATGAGCATCCTCAAACAAAACACAACTTTACTTAATCTTTTCAAAAGATAAATTTTATAGAATGTTATAAAATTTTAATAAAATTTTCGCGTTATCGATCAATCTAGAAACTTCACCCGTTGCTAGTGCAGTATGGGGATACTTCATTTTTCGGTAACTGGGAAAACGATGGAATTTTCCGCAAAAATTGCAGTAGAGCTCGTTTCTTTTTATTTTATTTTTTCAGCTTGCAAGTAATCTCCCAAATAAAAAAAGGGTGGCCATTATTTAGCTGTAATTTGCGAACATGGTGAAGAAGAGGGCATGAAGTAGATGATTGTCGATGCGCTTAGTCTTGACAGACGGGAAGAGGAATTCTCCATTTTAGAATTTGCTTTATGATTTAAGCAGTGCAATTGCTTAACTTACACAGTTAGCCCCATAAACAAGAGATGATGGAAGTTGAGAAACCATTTCATTTATTAATCAACTAAATCTGGGACGGGTAATACTGTCATGTCCACACTGGAAACACTAGTCGCCCTGTCAGGGTCATAACTGGAACTGTTCTCAGAAGTGCTTTCATATCCTTCCCTCTCTGAACTCGGGTCACTGACGTCGATGATACTGTCATCTGTACTGGATCCACCGTCATGAATGTAGTCGTCGTTACTGCTGTTGTCACTTGAAATGTGATCGATTCCATCAAGGTCTCCGAATCCTGCGGCGTCTCCACTTGAAACAATGGATGGTCCGTCTATATTAATACGTTTCAGTCCAGTTGGTGACTGTCTAAAAAATTTTAACATCATCTTAAACTTCACTTTCCACGCTTCACAATCGTTTATTATGTTACAGTTATCGCAGTTGCAGGTGTAGAGCAACCTGAAATCTTCTGAGGTCTTCATCTTCTAGATCAATCCGTCCTGTTTTATCCTTAATTAAAGCAGTGAAATTGATTACTGAGAAAATCACTAGCAGGCATGGTACTAAGTTCTTACCATTTATATAACGAATGAATCTTGTAGCTAATTTTATGACTGAGTTTAAAACTTCAGCAGCCGTAGTCCCATCCATGTCTAATGTGCGGTCAAAGTTAGAATCAAATTTAGAACAACACGTGTGTGACTTATAATGAAACCGGTCCACTACCACCTTCGTCCATCCCAGCAACTACGGGGTTCTTACTACCGCTGACCAGAATGTGTTGCATGCGTTATCGTAGTATAGAACCCAGGGAGAAATCGCGAAGTGAGTAAGTACGGATGACATTGCCATGGACACAGAATCACACTCCAACATGATCCTAAATCCAACCAATTTCGGATGCTTACAACTGCTCTGGACTGTCAGCAAACCCGGTGTATGTTTGTTGGAATTAACATACACCTTATTGTAATCACCCTTCTCCACTTTGTCGAATTATATATGGGGCCTGACCTGTTTTCTCTCAGGAAACACGGTCAAACTTTTACACAGCGGGATATCTTTATCAATGCTTTCTACTTCAACATTTCCATACTTATCCTAATAGTTTCTGCAGTCAGCAGTCATAGTTCGGTCTAACTTCGTGACGAACATTCTGCACAACAGATGATAAATTAGAAGAAGTTCTGAGATGGCACCACATATTTGCCTTTCTGCTCTGGGATTAATCATCCCCTCCGTCAGCAATTCCCGTAGGAACCGATCTATCAAAAAGTTCGTACTCCTCAATTGCATCGCACATAATTGAAGTTGTTCGAGACAGCAGTGACATGGCCAGTTTCATTCCTTACGCTGTCCATGTACACAATTACTGAATGCTTTCAGTATAACAGACATGGTTGAATACATGTCAACTGTATGGTTTACTTATTCATGTACAGAACGTCTTACTTTGTCCAGAGCAGCATCTTCCGTGTCTTCTACATTCACTACATTAGGAATGATCGGATATTCCATTAAAGTAGTAACGCCTCTCGTCTCTATGAAATTAGGGGTATAAAAAGAATATGAGCAATGTTCTAAAAGCAGAAAGTGGCTGCTTTTCATCGTGAAATCAACCAACTGAGCCACACATACCGCATTCTTCATTCTAAAACAGAACCACACCTCTACGGAATTGGTGTCGTCATTCCCTTCGGATATATTCAGTTCACTGCCTTCCGTGAGCATCTCAGTCTGTTTTACTACCTGGAAAAGAGACGAGAATAAAGTAGAACATGGCACTGCCCCAAAATTTTCTTTCATTTCTTCTCTTTTGTCTGCACAATCTTCATGTTCCACCAGTGCTGTTATTCCATTGCCCTTACATAGGCAACTATCATTGTCTATGTACCAGCACATGATGCTCCTGTAAATTTCCAGAAGTTTCATCTTCTGGGGACCACTTCTCCTTCCCTCAGCAGTTAGGGAAAAGCTGTTTATATATAAAAGTCCATCCTTCACAACATACAACCCTTGAGTTACACTGGCTGTTACATCATCTAATACATCACAGTTCATCCTTTCAGTTATTTGTAGCCTAAAAACTCGTCTGAAAGCTCTTATAAAACACTTCACCGCCGCTTGCGTGTCCCTGTTACTCAAAATGTTTTTTCTAATCGTTTTCGGACAATTTAGTGTCACAATTTCCTCCATCATTTAATTGAGGTCTTGTATGATACCAGCTCATCCCATCATCAACTACAGCATTCATTCTTTTTTCCCTTCTACGTTATCTACTGAGATTCCCAATTGCATACAGTTGTCCTCGTTCAATGGGACTTCACAGCGTTCACATTTAAAAAAAAGATCCGTGAATGCATCATTCGAACTGTCTATATTATTCATAAAACATCGCATCGCCTCATTTCCAATGTCTTCTATTTGCATTGACTGGACCTCTTTCTATATTCATTCTACCTCTTCTGAATTTTTCTGTGAACGAGTCACATTTCTGAACTACATTCGTCAAACTATACACACTTCTAAAAGATAGTTCATACAAGAACGACATCAGCAGCCAGGTATATGATAATTCTACCGTATATTCGTATTTCTGTCTTGTAGGGTAGATTCCATGGCTTTCACCAGAATATAAATTAAACTTTTGACAGATTTGACATTGCCATTTTATACATCCGATACGCACATTACCTTGGTTTACTATGAACAGCGTCATCTCAACAACCCTCTTCCCACACGTTCCAATTTTAACCACATCACAAACATCCCTCGATTTCTTTACCCTGCACTTCATACCATCACCATCCTCTAAAAAGAATAATTTTCCTACCTCCATTTCCGTTTCTAGAATCTTAGCCACGTAGTCCATCATCTTCCCTGTTGACTGGCACGAAAGTAACGGATATGTCATTTTATTCGTATTATAATCTACATTTTTCCTGTTTCTCCTACGCCGTGTCCCATCTTCAAATACACTACCTTCTTCAACAGTACTACGATTTAATCCCAGTTCAAGATTTTCCCCATCTTTTCGATCCTCCCCATCCTCCCTCCACTTCCCATTCTCCCGACCTACATCAACATCAACACACACAGTAATTACCTTTCTCAAATCCCCCAACCTGTCCATCTCAAACGATCCAGCATCACATATACAGTCGCATACCGCCTTCTTATGCCAGCATACAAAATGCAAACCACCATTCCTGCATAGTTGACACGTCACTGTAGACCTTTCTCCACGATCACGCTATATGACAGCAACAGAAACATAAACACCACACTGACAATCAATAACTCCCCACAGAGTCCATTTATTCACAACGCGCAGTGCCCTTTCTGACATCCCTTTCGTTCGATTAAGTTTCATTTCAAAACTATATATTTCCTCCCCTAGAACTCGTTGATGCCCACTCTGTTAGTCCCCTTCAATTAATTCGTCCAGTTCAACCCAGTCTGCGTAGTATCGGTTTACTCATTTCTTTTCCAATCCGTTGCATACGATTGATTTAATTTCTTCTAATGCTTCAAGCTCGTTTTTACAGACATTGACGTGTTCACACGCCGATGTTCTACTTCCTCCCATTCGCACTTAGGGACAAAACGAACATTGTATTACAATTCCCAGATTTTCCGGTCCATCATCATCTCCTGTAGATGATAAATGTACCTCATTACTTTTCATTTTAAAAGTTATCGATTACTCTCAACAGGATACCCTTTTGTTTGCCATATCATTCCTATCATTGCCGTCATCTCACGGTACTCTGAGATGCCCCCGTCCACACAACTTTTAATTCTAACCCTACACGTACTCAAGCACATCGTTCGTCTTGACTTAGTCATTGACTGAGTACATCTCACAAATATATTGCTTACACTACTCTCATTTAAGAGACTGCTGACACTTTTAATACTTTTCATTGCTTCTGCTAGTTTCTTCGCATCCCCGTTCACTTCATTTATCATACTATAATTATCATCCCTTCTACGACGCCTACTACTTCTCTCCACACACTGCAGTTACTGACACGGAATGTACTACAAATTCTTCGTTATTATGTCTTTCAGAATTTTTTTGCTATAATTTCCATTCCGTCCTACACTATCTTCACCTGTACAATCAAGTCCATCACTTTCGTGACCGTCCCCATCATACCTATCGTCCCCTACCCCAATAGTTTTTATACTTTCACACTGTTCGATTCATACATTAAATCGACACCTCCACTGTACAAACATGCGAAAGTTCCCAACATATGTAGGCTGTTCTCCAATATAACTACCAATCCTTGTACTTTCCTTTTCAGTTCTACATACATATTCCGTTATTTTTGTTCTTTCTTCAATTATTGCATCTACTTTACGAATTTCATTTCGAAAATAAGTACAGGTTCTATTACTTCTATCAATAACTACAGAGTCCTTCCCACTACAAATTCCATCACTCCCTACGGATTCTTCCCAGCACTTCCCTTTATCTTCAATACAATCCATCAGTTTACAAGTTCTGCTTTCTATGGCTCTTTCCAACTAATTGATGATTAAAGAAATCAGTCCAACCACTTCCCTACTTCCCAGTTGAATATAATACTGAAATATCAGTTCCCAGATAGATAGATGTGCAACTGCGGAGTGTGATGTGATGAGTTAATTATTACTGAAAGATGTTTTACTCAGAAACCAATCCTCCAGAAACAGTTCTCTTCCTAAAAAATCCTCTCCTAAATAGCTCTCGTTATCAATTTACAGACCTTCATTTATTTTTCTAACTATAAAACTTCATCCGTCCGTCTACAGTCTCACCTACACATGTTTCACATGGCCAAACAAATACGAAGTTGGTACTTCATTCACAACTTACACTGATATTAATGTGGTCGTCTAAAAAAATGGTTTCTCTTAATATGTATTTTTCAATATTTCCAGTTCTTCACTTCTTTCATTTCTCACAACCACATACACACTGAAATAATCTTTTTCCATTCTGAAAGGATCGAATATAATTGGCCAAAGGGCAATCAGTTTAGACCAATAGGATATTGACACGTACACTCCAAAAATTAGGCGCCCCCGCAAAGAGGAACGCCCGTCCTTCTCCTTCGTACATGACAAGATTTGAACTCCCGATCTGCAAGCTGCGACAGCTGTAGCACTAACCAGTAGGCTAATCATACAGAACGGTGAGATAGGTGGGCGCAATTAGGGTACATGTATTGAATTGAAGTTATACTGTAAACTTTAGTATTGAATGAAAATTACCATAATGGATCATTTTCTAAATCTTTGATTTGATGTCTCACTTCGAACGGATGGCGTGAAAATAAAAAGAGTCATCGACGGCCGAGGGAACACATTCAAAACAAGTAAAAAGGAGTTTCATTGCACACACACAGATAAGTCAAAACAGTTTGTCAGGTCTAAGAGGAATGTCATTCCCATCTCATGGCCCATCCCATTTCACTTTTCAATGCCTTTCACAT
>JAULBU010092550.1:0-27256 GCA_032358235.1 Odonthalia washingtoniensis
TTGTCCATGCTTTTCATAGTTAAGAATGGACTTGACAGATATGTCATGAAACAAGTTTTGATTGCTTTAGAAGTACCAAGATCAAGGTTATGCAATGTTTCATACGTAAACATTGAGAACACACCTGGAAGGAGTAAGTGCGGATGCCTCTTCTCCAGCTTTTCCAGAACTGGCACCCATGGTGCGACAGAAATGTTCGGCAGAATTTGTTGTGCTTCCCTTCGTAAACAATTCTTCTCTGCCGTTGAAGACGATGTATTTTCTGATTTCAACAAAGTGGTAACGGCATCCCTTCTTCTTCGTACATAGTCAACGATTCTGGGAGGCCATAATGCAGGTATTGGAACGGTTTTGAAATCGGTTGAAGTTCTAAAGCATCTGACGCATGGACTTGAGGTGGTAAAGGTATGTAGAATCCCAGACATGTCTTTTCTTTCTGGTATGTCACAGCAGTATGGAACTATGACAGGGAAGCAATTCAATTCCATCTTGTTGTTTATACATACTGTAACACCTTCCATGGAATTTCCAATTACCGGCGCAAGAACCGTTGTCATTGCGTCATGCAACGAAACCATTTTATCATATCGACCCCGCACTGACGAGGTCATTGGGACGTGATCGTCAATCGCGATAATGTCATCACTTTCTGTGTCACTACTGCCGCAGTAGTCCTCTATTACTTTCTTTGACTGTGATCCTTGTAACCCAACAGTAAGAAAACAAACTGAAGTATAAACATGGTCTATCAGAAAACGTCTGAATTGTACGGACATATTCAAAAATGTGACATGTAAGGGATAACGAATCAAGGATTTTGACTTCAAAGTTGTTGCTGTTTTATCGGTATATATCTGTAACATTCCAGCGAAGGACTTCGGCTACGTTTCTCTACTTTGATTCCACTCAATTGAAGACTTGTAATTTGGCATTACATGGTTTCTTATCGACATGTACAACTGTGCAAAGAATTCGGAGTGCAGAGGATGTGACATATAACCACGGTCAACCTCGTTGAAACATGCTCTAAATTTCACATATGTGGCACTAGAAACATTCATTTGTGTATGTAACACATCAAGGACATCATTTTTGTATAGGAAAGCTTTTCTATTGTCGTCTGAAGCAGAGTGGTATGATACCTTCAAATTTTGAAATCCGTCATCGATTAAACTGCGATCCACTGTTCTGTCCACAATTGACATGCATTTATTCTCATAAGTTATGTAGTTACGAACAACATCTGCACTAAAATTATCTGATCGAATCATCCGGATTACCCTAATTACAGCGACAATTCCAATTTCTTCTGATAAGGTTACCAAATAGCTGTAACTTTTACATCAGTGACTTGTTCCAAAGGTTGGAGTATCTGATCGAAGCACCCGAATTTCCTTAATTACAGAAACAATTCCAATTTCTTCTGATAAGGTTACCAAATAATTTGCTGTAACTTTTACATCAATGACTTGTTCCAAAGGTTGGAAGGGACGATGATCATCAAGAAGCGCACAGTTCGGCTCATCACTGTAAAATCTTTCCACGTCAGGTTCTTCGTAATGGGCATTGGATCTGTCCGTGTGCTGCTGAGAACCGTTTCCATTTGTTGCTTGTCGCAAGGTGTGAAATCTCTTCTTCTTATTGTATTTGCATGACGTGGCATGTAGTTTGTAATCAGCCGAAACGTCTTTCGAGTATGTGCAATAAGTTGTATGGAAAATGAATATTTTCGTTACCATTATAGTGAAATGTCGGATCCAGAGCAATGTCGGTCGATGTCACATTCTTTGATTAATCAGAATATTGGTAGAATAATTTGTTAATAGGGACCAACGTATTCACCGAGACTTCTTACTTCTTACTGCCAGTACCAGTAGTCGATTGTGCCACTGTAAGTAGCCAAAAGAAATATAATCATGTCCCAATTTAAAAAATGTTAAAATTTTCCTCCATATGGAGGCCGAAAATTTGCAGAAAATTAAATAATTGATTTTTTACAACAAAAAATCAATTATTTAATTTTCTGCAAATTCTTGCCCCACATATGGACGGAAATTGTTTACATATTTTTCGTTGTCGGCAATGTGTAAGTAAGATGATAGCCTGTATTACGTAAATACATGACATTGCAAAACATTGACAGGAATATATACTATATGTGTAGTACACATTTGAAAATAACCGTTTCTGAGAACAAACGTACAATTTACCTTAGCATATATGTAGAAATAAACTTAGACATGCAAGGGATGCAAAGATAGATTCAATTAAGGAGCAATTGTCAACCTAACGGTGCAAATTCAACATCTGCAATTACCTAATCATCCATATTTTTGTGGTTTTTTTTCACCGCCATTAACACTTTCATCGGGTTCTCCGTCGCTATGACCACAACTAGAAGGACTGCTTGAACTTTGCGATGTGACAGATAGCCGTTGACCATTCAGGGGAAAACTGCATCCATATGCGTATGAAATAGCATCTTTCAAATTGCTACCGTCCGGGATCATATAGATATGATACCTCAGTGCCCTTCATCCATTCCATCCTGCCCCTGCATGCTGAACGTAAATATCACCAATCAAAGTAGACTGTGGGGGGATTTGAATTTCATGCATTTCCAAACAACTTGCAATGCTGTCCTTTTCGTCGTGGCTGAAATGGACATAAAGATGGGACCCAGGAGCTGTCCATAACGATATACCTTCATTTGCATTTGTAATTGTGAAGTAACCGGCGGAACCACTCTCCCTGACGTCGAAGTCATTGTGACTATGTTGTGGTGGACAATCCTTACCAGTGATGAGAAAACGGCTTCCACCGTTTGGATTTCTTGTCGGCCATTTACAATTTTTATGTAAATTAAACAAGGTGCACAACATTCCAATCCATAAAGTCCAGTGCAGCACGTCGTTTAGCTATCCATACATAATCGCGATGACTTTTCATTTGATTTTCAAGTAGAGTTCTTGTACTGGAGTAACGTCCAATGCCATTGTTTCTGTCATGATCGTCATTTCGAGAAATACCAGTGTTGATAATTGGACACCACTGATGTATATTGCTTTTATCTTTCAGCGCCTCGTCGCCCGGAAACCAAGTTTTAATTTTGGTAAAAAGTTCACCAATTGTCTGTGAAGGACAGTCATGGTTTTCCTGAAACGCTTCTATATACATCTTTTTCATTGTCTCATCCATGTCCAAAGGAGCAGACATACTCTGCAGAATGCAGTACCTATCAATATCCAATTGCTGCTTTTTCCTGCAGAAGACTCAAGCCCACAGCTTCCTTTAACATTCCTTCTCGCATGTAACCATTTATCCGATTCTGTGCTATCTCTGAGAAGTTCCATATGTTCTACTTGTATGTAAGCAGCCTAAGTCCAAACAATATCTCTCAATGATAATATTTGATCATACATGAAAAAACATGGGCAAGATGAGGATCTGGGATTAGTGCCGACTTCAGCAGAGTCTTCGTATCATATAACATTTCCACATCCACTACTTTCTTGCCTTCTCCGTCCGTCCTGTCAATCTTTATTTTTATTGCCCGTGTTTCTTGACATCTACACTCCCTCGTAACTCCATTGACAGTATCCTCTTTTAAATTGTGTCTTCGGTGTTGTAGAATTTCTTCAATGGTCACTACATCTCTACACATCTTGTTTATTTTATTTCACATAGCACTACATCCCGCGGGGCATAACATTTCGAGGTAGTTCGTTATAACAGGGACCAATGTCATTTGCCACGGTAGACCTTGGAAAGGGTCTTGCCATTGTATTTAGTCGTTTTGTTGATGTTGATCTTCCACAACTTGTCGATGCCTCAATTTGTGGCGTGTCTTCTTCCATGTCAGAAAATATGGGATTATTCGCAATTGCCTTCTGTTTTTTGCTCGAGGTTCTTCCTCGTCACTACTCTGTATGTCTATAATTCCACGTTGCTGCCTTTTCTTGCTTCTTGTATGTGTTGGAATAATTCCATGGACACCCATTTCTCTTGTTTTCTTTGAAAAAGTACTGCCTTTTTTGACACGTCTATCATGAAGAGAACTCGCACGGGTGGCCAGTTTTCCAGACCAATTTACAACACCATACTCGAAAAGTCGCATGTGATTACGAAATATTGCAGGTATAGTTTGCTTCCTTGTTCGTGTGTCTGGGATGACAACTTACATTAGTTCCTGCATTGTCTCCAGAACTTCTTCTTTTGGCAAACCGCATTCACCGTCCACAATTTCTTCCAACAATGTCTGCATAGACTTTAAAAAATTATTAGCAAGAAGATAGAAAACAGTTTCATCAAATGCTCTCTTTGTTGGGCTTCCAAAATATGCTTCAGATGCATCCAATAGGTACATTATAGTCTCTTTCGTACCGTTGATGAGAACTTCACTGTCCAAGTACGTCACACCTCTTTTACCAGAATCTTGTCCAGTTGCAAACTGCGGTATGGTCTTGATCCTTGCCCTGAAAGATGTAAATCTGACAATCATCTTACCCACACGAGCGTACCGTTGGTATGTTGAGGTGCTTTTCTTATCACGAAAAATTTGTCCTTTCCATGTCCCTCGCAATATCCACTGTCCTCTCTTCTTCAAACGTTATCTTATATTGTTTGGTAAAGGTTTCAGAATATCGTATGATACTGCTCATGACGGAAATGAACTGAATGTCCTTTTTTGTCTTCTACGATGATATGTTTCGAGAACTGCTAAGATTTATAACTTCCCACAGTGTCAAGGTCGCCCTGTCAGTATGTACGCGAAAAGCGACACGAATACGATCTCTTGCCCAATTTGTTTCGGAAGTTACCTTTTCACCAAGAATTTGGAGTGCGGACTTGCGATGTCTCCCGTCCATAATAACTAATGACTTGTTGGACGTCAGTACAATTCTATCTCTTTCCTGGCTGCATAATTGCGACATACCAGTATAATTTCCGTCAACATCTTCAGATTCGAAAGTCACGGAGATCATTCCGAAACCAACTTGATACCGCTCTTGCCCAAAGAATTTAACGAATGTATCGCAATGCTCGGTGTTTACATCCATTAGAGAGTTCTTGATGTTTCTGACTTGAATTACTTGAAGCCATGCTTCCAGAGTCACATAAATACTAAGACGAAAGTCTGTAAGCTTAACAGACCTCCCGCTATCTGTTTCCTCATTACCATCCCTGCTCGCGCGTTGAACTGCGATAAACTTCATCAATTGAGAATTCCAGCAATGAAAACCATCTTCTGATTCCAAATCACAGAGGATTGCAGGTTTGGTCCAACTCCATTGTTTTCATAACACGGATATTCCCGTTCCTTATACATCTCCTTGATTTGAACATCGATTATTTCCACGCTGTCCAATATGTCATCCGTTGAAGTAGTTGCCCATTTTGCTACAATCCCAGAGTTAGTTCCACTTCCAGCCTTCACTTTCGCTGTACCAACAACGACTGCACTCATATCTAAACAATCAATTCCGCGGCACCCTCGGGATGACTTCACTACTTCAACGGAATCATCATCTAGACAGTACAGCTCAACAGAAACACCTGGAACTATAACCCTTGTAGCTGCATCGGCACCGCTTTCCTCTCCAAGAAAAAGTTTGTGGAATAGTTTTTCACCCGCTGCCGGGAGGTAGCGATGATGAGACACTTTACCCGTGCAAATGCTGAAGAGGACGACATCTTTGTTTATAAACGTATTATGTTGTAGTTGAGAAATATTGAAGTTAGTTTACGATGGCTGGTTGTGAAGAAGGATATCGTAATGTTGTGCGCAATATATTGAACAGGTTATTTTGCGATTTGACAGCGGCTTCGTTTCAGTTGTATGACTTTGATGATCGGTTTGTTGTCTTTGTTATCATATCCGGAAATTTTTTTATCATGAACGGAACTGTTGTACGACTTTCTTAACTGGACGATCCTTCTGTAACGACAGATTAATTGTACCGTGTACGTGTGTGTTGAAATCACCCATCGTATATTGCAACATATTTTTACGGCGCAAAAATATCACTCGCAAATATTTTCTAATAATTTTTCTCCATATAGAGGCTGGAAATTTGCAGGAAAATTAAATAATTGATTTTTATAACAACATTTGCAGAAAATTAAATAATTGATTTTTTATAACAAAAAATCAATTATTTAATTTTCTGCCATTTTTCGGCCTCCATATGGAGGAAAATTTTAACATTTTTTCTTCATCTCCCGACGCCGTGCGGAAAATTAAATATTTAATTTTCCACAATATATACGAAATCACAACATTATATAACTTTCCCGGGCATAACATCGTGGCACTGTTACCGTTGCGTTACCTTCTTCCCGTTCGTCCATATTCTTCCACCATCAACATCGGTGATTGTGCCTCTACTCGATTATTACGACCGTCCGCAGGTGTTATCATACCTTTGCAGCAACACTTTCTTCAAATTTATCATATCAGCGCCATAAACATCTACACACATCAAGCCAACTTAAAAGCAACGCCGTACAATTTGATCACTTTAACAGCAACTTCACACTACATATATTCTTCTCCACCAACATCAGCCACAAGCATTTTACATCAATTTCAACTTTCTACATCCCATTCCACAACAGTTTTAAACTTCTTTTTCAACACGGAACTGACCAAAACCACAACATGTCCTCTTCAACCTCTACTGGAAAGTTCTCTACCGGGAAAAACTTAGCTAGTGAATCTGAATTCACTCGATTTATGCTGTTTTCCTTTATTCACAGTTTTTACGGTTCATGTTTCAAAGAGAAATTCAACTACAGGAATGTCAACTTCAAGAATTATCTGGAATAGTTGATGCTCCATGACTACCCGATTTCCAAGCGCATAACAACACCTTTCAGAAGCAAGGCACATGACAGAAAAAAGGATTTGAAACAATCTGTATTCGAGTCTAGAGGAGCTAATGGTGACAAGGTTCTAGCAGAGATGGGTTCTCAGGAAGTGCGTCAGATAGCTTGTGCATCTCTAGCCATACACAAAAACAGTTGTAGAGATGAACGCACACTGAAAATGCTCACTGAATTGTTCACTGACAACTTCACTTTGACCGGATTCTTAGTCCGTTCAACATTCATTCACATGATCATCCAGTCAACTGGGGAAAACCTAGACGGAACTCACTCAACATATCTATCCCAACAACTTTCGAATGTGTCCTATTTTACCACAGCATTTCATTTGTCTCGGAGACAATTTCAAGGAAAAATTCTAAGACTCGTAATAGAAATATTCTCAGCATCAAACATTTCACTGGTACTAGAATATGGTTCGTTTGTCAAACAATTTTCAAGCCGTGGGCAAGACTGGCAACAGAAATAGACATTCCTCTAGTCAGTACAATGATGTCAACGTACATCTTTGAAAAATCAATAACATCAAGATTCGAAGTTCTTTCTACTAGGAACGATGGTTTTTCTCCAGTTCCTCAAGAAAAATATTTACGGCAGATGATGAACCAGTCACTATCGAAGAATTGGTGTCCGAAAAAGCTTGGAAAAGAACAAACAGAGTGGAAACATCATTTGGATACATCGCATCTTCATGTTTTATAAACCTACACATAATATTGTGCAACATCGTTGTACGACCCCGATTTCAACTCGGAATAAGCTCCGATTCTGAAACGTGTCATTTGTGATCCGCACAGTTCTGAATTGCTGCAATGCTTTTCTGGTATACCTGGTCATGTCTCCGAGCCTCTCAACGTAACTGGTCCAGATAGTAACACTATGGAAATTATCGGGGACGTTGATGAGAATATTTCCCCTTCAAAAGAAATGGAAACAGGTAATGGAAAGCGTAGACGTTCATCGTCTTCCGAACAATTGAAAATAAATAAGAAGAAATTTAAGGTTGGTGACAACCAACAAATGGAAACATCCTCAAACCACTCTTCAGATATCACGAAAGAAGTTAAGGAGGAAAATTATGTCAAACTAGCAGCTTTAGATGAGCTGACTACAATGGGATTGAAAGCAATGGAAGTGCTAAAATTATGTATGCAAAATTACAGTTGCTGCTATGACTGCAATTTTCAGTCCCTTACTGACACATATGAAGATGCTATGGGTCAGACTCTACAAGATAGTGTTCATTTTATTGTAACAGACCCACCATACAACATTATACATAACAACGACTATCCAACTTCATATAACGATCAGTTCAAAGCAGAATACATGGAATAATTGGTACATTTCTCGAAATCTGTTTTGACACCAGAAGTCATGCGCATATATTTTGTTTGGCAATGAAATTTTCTCCCTCCTTTCAGCATATTAAGTCGAAGAAGGAATTATTACCATTGGAAGACCCCGAAGAGGATGAAATTGGGAGAGGATACAAGACTGATATAAGTGTTTTCAATGTGGAGGAAACACCGCTCCATTACAAGAAGACAAGGGGTTACTATGCACCAGATCCATGAACACCCCGTCTCACGCATTTCTCCGTGGTAGAACATGCAGTACACTTCTGGAAGAATGGTACGGTATTGGATCACGCTTTGAAAAGGATAAGCTACAGTCGCTCTGGGTTCATTACTTCTGTCCATCTCGGAACATGTGATGAAATGAATAACATCCCAAGGGTTCCTATTGACGAAAAGGTATTATTTCCATATCAGATGAAGTCTTCCGGTCGAATACCAATGCTACGACCAGAGAAAAATTCGAGGCATTGGATGATGGATATTATTCTCAAATTTACCAACCCTCGTGAGTTGGTTGTGGATCTATGCACTGGTATATTTTCTGTGGCCATTGCATGTATGCTTCTAACAAAAAATATGAAATTTATCGGTGGTGATGTGGATGATAGCCGTTTTGATTGCTGCTGGACACAACTGTCGAAGTTTTCGATCTTCAGTTACTCAAAGATGAATCCGACATTGAGAGCACGGAAGAAGACCTATTTGCTGCAGAACAATATTTGGAAGAGCTGAAAGCCATTGCCGTGAAAAAAGAAGGGAGGTATGAGATATTTTTCCTGGACATTGCACAGTTCAGACATTCCCTTAGCACGTTCAGCAATTCATTTCTCAATCCATTGGGGATACATCTTTGTATAACAACGGTGTTCCCATACCGTGGGACAAGTGGAAAATATCATGAAAGCGAGTTCTTGATGGAATATCTACAAATATGTTGCTTGAAATGTAAGCAGGGACACTATGTTTTTCCCTGAAACCATCCACAATCGAACATGATAAAGCTGGTTTGGGGCTTTCCTCATAAAAGACAATTGATGAAGTTTTCCTCATTAGTCATTCCTATGGAACATTGGTTTACGGAAATATCGGCGGGAGTCAATCAATTACAAAAACATATAGTGAGGGTTTACTTTTGGTATCTAAGGCTCAATTCCTGAAATATGGTGCCAATTTTTCACATAAATTTACAGCAAGTGATGGATCGAAAAAGAAGGCATGCATTGTAGCTGCACCTTGGTGAATTACAAGATACATTAATGATATTCATTATCTCCCTGGAGATAAATCTTCGGTTAACGACAGATTGAATAATCCAAAAACTGCAAATTGCGCTCTCATACAAAACAGAAAGTTGAGAACTGATGCGGCTACAACGTCTTACAAAGCTTGGAGATTCGTGCTTTATGTCCTATTGAAATTGGTCAGAACATTTTTATTGATTACGGTCCTGATCATGTTCATCACGTTAAAGACAGCTAGTACTTTTATTTTCAATTTTCCCTGTCATTTTCCCTTCAAGATGTCTCTTCTTACGCACATTGCACAACACAATTATCACTATAACTACTTTTAGTAAATTAATATAAATGATTTCACTAAACATTGTCAATTCCATTACAGTCTGTCATGGTACAAGTAATAATATCTACGATATATTCTGAGAATATAACATATACTTTAGTACTTCTCACATGTCTCAGAATGATAGTCTGTCATGTTACGGTACAATGACAGGCTCTCATTCTGATAATATAACATTCCAATAGCCAGTTTGATCCATTAAGATGTGAACAATCATACATTGCGATTAATATAACACAAAATGGAGCGTTCGTACAAATAAATCTTGAACAAATTGCCACACTCACCTACACATACATGATTGTTCCTCACAATCTTGTATGGGCAGGTGGGTGTAATCACTATGAAAATGTAGGCATCTGTAGTACATGTTCCTTCCTTTTCACAGTGAACTATTTCGTAACGTAACCTATTTCCTATCCTTCCACACTTGAAGTGCGCAAGGGTAGGAAATAGGTTACGTTATTCCCTTCCCCAAGTTGGGAAGGGAAAAACTATCAACGAATAACTAAATCTAGGAAGTCGTTGCAACAATTCATTCTACCCAAATATAAAATAGTAGATAAACATTCACGACCCCACGAGGGCCAGGAAGTCATGACATGCTTTCCAAACTCCACAAGATCTGAAACGATCTTGTACCTTTCCACTTGTGGAAAAAAACTAACAACTAAATATGGAAATGTAGGTGAGCGTTAACGATCTCACGAGGGCCAGGAAGTCATGTTATGCTTCCGAACCTCCTCAAGATCGCAAACTATTTCCAGCCTTCCCACACTTGAGAACAAAAAACCTAACAACTATAAAACTAACAACCAATGACTAATGACTAATAACACAAACGATTGCTTAACTTTCTGCACTTTTTACGAATGGTAGTTACAAGAATGCTTGGCATGGAAAGGAAGGGTATACAAACTTTTCGACAACTGATGCAAACATTTCGTTAAATAGACATTTTGCAACCATTGGATGTACGTGGAATATTATTTTTATAAAAACCCTTTCACCTCTTCAAATTATCGTAACAGTAATTTGAACAGGTGAAAGGGTTTTTATAAATTGCTCAACGACGTGTTGACAACTTGAACATGTACCATACACGTCCAAGTTGTCACCACATCGTTGGATATTTCAAGTCATATCCTCATAAAATCCTTTCCATTTCTTATTGATTCAAATCGGCTAATGTGCATCACTGTTTTGAACATGTCCGTTGAATCACGTAACGGACACGTTACAGTTATAATCTCTCACGTCAATATTGAATATGGACCATACATATCCAAGTTGTCACCACGTCTTTGGTAACTTTAAGTCATATGCTTATAAAATCCCTCCAATTTATTATTGATTCCAATTACCTAATGTGCATCATTGGTGTGAACGTGTCCATGAAATCATGTAACGCACACGATAAATTTATAATCTCTCATAAAAATGTGAACGGCTCCCTTTTAGCTCTTCAATGTAGGCATTCATGACGTAAAGTAATTGCATTGCTGGTGGCTTTACTGCATTCATTTCTGATATTTTTGTATTGCTGGTGGTCATACATGCACTATTGTAATCACTGTCTTCATAAAATTGGAATAAAAGGTGGTGAAAGAAATGACCAAAATTAGGGCCCACATTATTCTTTATGATTAATTGTCGCAACTGCACGTAACTACAAAACACTGAATTCCGGGTGTTCATAAAATTACCAGTTTTTGACAAAATGAATTCCCAGGGAAAAACTACGGTGTTTGAAAGTCCATTCTACCAATAGCCCGATGCGGGCGTTCACAACGATAAAATAAATGAATGGTTCCCTGGCATATCCGTACACTTTCATCGCTTGGAAGTAGGCATTCATTCCCGGAAACACAGACGATGATAATGATAGTTAATATGAAGAAGAAGATGATGATAGTTAATATGAAAACTATGATGACGGAAAGATGACAAAGAATGATGATATGCTGAATATAAATGACGATGACGGAAAGAATGATGAAGAAGATGATATATTAAAAATAAATGATGATGATGAGAACGATGATATAAAGAATGATGATCATACATTGAATAATAAATCGACAATGAAGCGAACGATGACATAAAGATGATGATGACATGTTGAAATTATGGGAACGACAATATGAAGATGACAATGATATGTTTGAGTAATTATATAGTTGAGAAAAACATACGTTGATAAGAATGACGATCTAAGATGTGAAAGGACGATGAAGAATACGATAACGATGATTATGTCGAAATGATAAAGACGACGATAACATGATGCTAAGGATTATAACGAAGACGATAAGTCGATGATGGAGATGAAGCATACGAGAACTCTGTCGATGAATGAAGTGAATTATTGATGTTGGTAATAATAACATCTTGACAATGACAACATAAAATGACACCAGCCAAACGGAAAAATAAAAGACGAGCGTTAA
Source organism: Odonthalia washingtoniensis (assembly GCA_032358235.1). NCBI lineage: Eukaryota > Rhodophyta > Florideophyceae > Ceramiales > Rhodomelaceae > Odonthalia > Odonthalia washingtoniensis. The sequence goes on from JAULBU010092550.1 coordinate 12,281, forward strand.
AAGGAAATAGCATAACAGGGGTTATACAGTGTCGAGGAATACAGTGCCATCGCAAACGCTGTACACTGCATCTATCAGGATGACAATGACACACTTATTCAGATAGCGTTTTTCAGATAGCCAATGATTTTACCTTCCAACTTACACACTACAGTACCGGAACGGAATGATTCAAATCGTCCAAAATTGAGAGAACGATTATTTCTAACTCACACGATTCAAAAGGATTCTAAGACACGTGTATCCACATTATACGACTCGGTTTGAATTACACTTTACTTCGATATATATATATATATAATTCTCAGACTCCTAAATGAAGGAAAACAATAAAAAGTTAGACATAAGTAAAACCCAAAGAACCAATTCGAAACCGAATCAGCGATCGCGCCTAACCAGTCGATACAACTTGTAAAGAGTAAAATAAATCCGCTACGAGAAATGAGTTGATCAACATCAACAGCAAGAGCAAATCGATTACCACACCGTACACGTGTGCATCAATCGACCGGCTGCGAACCCAGAGCTGGGGGGTCTATTAACTTAGCCTCCAACCAGGAAGTCTGTATCGGTATCAGGTAAATCAGAACTAATGTCAACGCTTCTATCATTGTGACTGCGGCAATAGACGAATCATACATATCTGACATTTTTCACTAACCTCGCCCGCTTTGGACATAAACCAATAAACGTAGTAGTAGCCTTTTGGCTGCGGCCTGTTATTCGACAGTTTAAACTGTTTGCTAGCAAGAAAGGATGACTAATCCAACGCCAAGAAGAACGACCAGTACAAGAGGAAAAGCACCGAACAACCAAAAGCGAACATCAGCTCGAATTCAGGGCATTCTGCCAACCCCCGTCCGGTACCCTATGCCCAAATTGACACGGACGGAAAATCCACTTCCGAGGCAGCCAACAAACCAGGAATGGAGAAACTAGAGCCCATTCGTCTAGAGCCGCACTCTCTTTCCACCCAAACAGCCTCAACATCAGCGTCATGGGGATCGGACGAATCTTCCATAAGCGAAGACAGAGATCGCTCGAGTCCCATAAGCTCCTCCACCTCCTATGATCCCGACCTTTTGTCGGCAAGAGCATCCGACAAAGAGAAGAAGCAATACGCCGCGGAGATCCACAAAATGTAAGAAGAAATTCTGGATACTTATAGGCACATAGACCTAAAAGGGGAGGAACTCTGGCTCGAATTTGTTTCAGCCTTCCGACCACATACTAAAAAAGCGTAGAGCCTACCCTTACTCACGAAGTGGACCAAGTTATTAAAAAGGCAAGATGTGCGTTTCGAAGAAAAGAGGAGAGGAGATAAGGCCCAGAAGGCAATTGATCTATCATACCTTGACGCGCATATTGGCACCACACTGGCCACACCACCAGAAAACCTCTGCACCCCAAAGCAAACGTCCCAGATCAAGGAAACGCAGGAGACCGCAACCAGAGCGATACCAATATCGGATGTAAATCACATTCCTACAGCCAAGGTCAATGAAAGGAGGGGAAACTACGTCCATCCATATCGTATCGCGTCCATACCACTAACTACGAATCTGTGGCCTGATATTCGATTTCACCCTTCATCTCCTTGTCTCCCACTCCACTTTCCACTAATTTAGCAATCTGTTATACTTGATCAACCATACTTACTTCCCGTGTATTATGAAGCGATAAACCTATACAGTTTACGCTGGCAAGTCATCATCTGTGGTGAAATAATAATTATGTTTCCAATAATCTACGATGATTTTTCTGTCGTATGTAGGATGGAATGCCATCTCTTTTATCCTATTTGTGGTACTTTTCAAAATACACTTTTAGAAATTACGTCATTGATTGAATGGTCATTACAAAAGATTTGTTCAATCAATTTGAAAATGTCATTTTGTACGTTCTAATAGAATTTTTTCGTTTTCTCTTCATTTTCTTTACTTTTATGATGAAAAAAGGCATTTTCTTTAAAGCGGTCTCACCAGCTTTACCAGACTTCCGCCCTTGAAGGGTTGAGGACAACGAGCAAAATGTCTAAAAATCTTTATTAAATTCATTAACAAAGACAGGAAATTGGCTAGTAAGAACTAAGTTAATCTTTTTGGGACCAACAGAAAGCCGATTCTGAAAACTTCTGAATATTGTACCCCATACCCAGGTCATGAGATTTTATAGGCAGTGTAGAGCAGTCAATGGGTATGATGTAAATATCTTCTGCAATGAACGAATGAAAAGCCACGAATATCCAGTGTAGTACTGGACTGTTGTAAGTTACCTAAATTCAGTGTTGTGTGGTTCCCTTCAGATGAATGTAGCGACTTAGGTCGTATCGAAATGGGGGCAAGTTCTTTCAGCAAAGAGCTGTCTGTCTGTCTGTGTTCTTCCCACTAAAGATGTGTTTATTTCTGAGACTGCACGTCTTCCTTATAGCCATCAAATCTCTTCCTCAAAACTTGTTTCCGTGACCGCTGGTATCTCATTTCCACTCGTCCGTGTGCATTTCCATCTAACCGCGCACATAAGTTAATCGCCGTTCTCCCGCCGCTGCCTTCGGTACGGTGCGCTTCGTTAAGTCGCGCTGACTCTTCTCTTTGTGCGCATTCATATTCAATGTATCAAGTCTGTATTTTCTTTATGTATAAACTACTCCATTTCGTGTGCTAGTTTTCAATCATACTCGCAGTATTCCCAGACTCCCCTCAGTCATCTACTTGTATGACAAGTTGGTTATTATTATTATATCCATTTACTATTATCAACTGAAAATTACGGTGCTCCGTAAACCTTAAGCGTTCATTATGTTTAACCTGATTCAACCAGCTTTGCGAATGCGTGCTTCGTTTCGTTAGCACATCCGCCATATTCACATGACCATATATTCATCGTATTACATTTAAATCTCAAGCTTCAAATGAATCACGTATAAGTTGTACCGTTTGACGGAGCCGGTAGTCTCAGAATTCATGTATTGTGGTGGTTGTGTCGGAAAGTCCCTTCGAATCAATATTCAATTCATGCATGAATGCTGATGGGAAAATAGTGAAGACATCTCCATCTTCAGATTGTTTCCTCTATCATCCGCATTTGTACAGGCTAGTATCTCGGCACCGTAGGATGAATAAGATACCATCCGTTGTCTCAAACTAGCTCAATCAATGGTGTTGTATGTTTCGTGATGTTCGTACTTCTATACGTATCGTATGTCATTGATGATACCTGTTTGGCCATATTGTGAACTCTGAGTAACATTGAACGCGGCATCTGAAAATGAAGTGATCAACACATTCTCCACATATTCATGCGGCGGCCTAAACGTTACATCTTCCTTCATCTCTTTCGTTTCTTTTAGCATGCCGTTCGACTGGATCATATCTTTAACCTTCAATCTTGGAACTTTTTTTTGCATCCAGGACCCTATATATGAAGCATGAGGCATCGCTCTAGATCATATCCATATAAACTCACCTTCCATTGATCTGAATGATTCATTTTCGCTCTCGGTTGCCGGCTCCAGTCGATGCTTCTTACGTCCCGTCGATATTTCGATCAGTTTTATATCACTTAGGTAGTTCTCCATATATAGGTTGATTGTACTGTCTGTTTTCTGAGTTATGTCACTACCGTTGAACCTAATGTCCCCGTCGATAACATCTATGATTATTGGGAATCGTGTGCTTGTGTCTTCAACAGAACTCTGAATCTCTTTTGGCGAACTTGCCATAAGTAGGTTATCCGTGATCTTAGCCATTATCATGGTAATACGACCATCAGAATCTCTTTTGACGAATTTCTGCGACACCCTGAATACACTTTCGAATTTAACATCATTAATGATCTAACCTTTAAATACCTTGGCCCACTACCTCCCTGCCTCTGTAATACCATAAGGTATTTTCACGAGTTTCCATAACATCCCTCTTGGAACGCCACATTCACGTGGTGGACGAACAAATATTTCACGCTGTATGAGTCCATTCTGTAGGTTGGCGCCGCTAATGTCGAGACATCCGAGCCTAAAATTCATGACGGCACCCAACCTGCAAAACAAAATAATTACATCGAACTGTGCGGTTGATGAATCCTTTCGTACATCATGTTTCATCTTATCGCGGTTACCATGAAGACAAATCTTGGCCTTCAGACGCATCTTTCCATGTTCCTCCTTGTTCTTTTTGTACACAAAGTGTAAAGATATCATATTAGCGTCACGCGGTACGTCTGACTCATTCACATCAACATATGCTTCCGCCCAGTTCGTAGTCAACTTTCAAATTACTGCTTTGTCCAAGAGCCATTGCAGTGCGCATTCCATCTTCTTATGAGTCACTTGTTCGCTACCGATGACATCATACACCTGTGTTAATACATGTTCTTCGTCCGACTTCAATTACTCATCCTGTGAAGGGCCGTTGGTAGATGTACCACGAATGTCTTTTTCCGGTATACAGGACAACATCTTTGTGAATAGCGAGTTACTATCCCTCTTTTGGAGACTCCGTGTCTGATTCATCGCCAAATATATCAGTTATAATATTTTTACTTTATGATACTATGTTTATAGGGGAGGTTCGTCTGGCGCCGGTTTCGGCACACCTAAAGATATATCCCCATCGTTGAAATCGTTTGGTGTTGGTCCTTCGGTATTTCCCATATCACATTCCTCCTCTCAAACTTCCGTACCCTCGTCCGAACTATCTATATCGTAGACAATACTTACACCTACATTCTTGTCGTAATATAGTTCGTCCTCAAGAGAATTTTCAAACATCTCGTTAGCGGGATCACCTTTCGGAGCCAATCGGACGTGTTCATACGCTACTGTCATTGCTTATCCTTTCTTTGCGCGACAACATTTCAGACCATGTACCATCCATTCCATAACCCTAGCTTCTACCCACCTTACTTTTTCGTTCTGCTCCGAAGTTTTAAAGAAAATCCATATCCGATCGCCTTTTCTGAAATTATCGATTATCTCCATGTTATTATCTTTCGCTTTCATGACTCGTTGTATTTCTCTTGTCGCTAAGACCTCTACATGAACGTTCAGTATGTCGGGGGTTACAACGTACGATGGTATGCCAAGAATTGATGGTGCATAGCCTCGTGCCAACTGCAATGCGCTGAGTATAGACCTTCCATGAAACATCTTAGTTAAGGAATAGGCCCGTGCTATTATAGTTGATACATTCGCATCCTTTTTATCACGTTTAATCCTGTATAGGACCGATTTGAATACACCGTTATTGCGTTCGACCTTCCCGTTCTTGTGCGATGAACGTGCTGGCAGGAATTTCAAGTCAATTCCGTGCACTTTGAGCAAATTTTAGAAGATAGGCTTGCAAAACTCACAGTCCGCTCCAAAATTCTTTGGTGCGCCATGTTGATATATCCAGTCACATTCCATTAATGCCATCATATCTGCTGCGCATCGTGACTCAGCTACTAGCCTCTCACCATAACGAGTTCCTACGTCGATTATATTTAAGACGTAGTATTTTTTGTCAAATCGTCCCATGGATTCGATACATGCGATTTCGTACAACACGGACACCAGTCGCGACGGACGGACATATGAGCATGACGACGATGGAGGGAGGGGGAGGTTGATGAAGACGGAAGATGTTGATGACGGGATGAAGAGGATGGTAAGAATGATAGTGAAAGATAAAGATGATAATGATGTCGGTGAACTATGCTGAGGATGATAATATTAAAGATGATGAGAAAGATGAGGATAATAATGGTAATTTATAATGATAATTATGAGGATGATAATGACGATTAGTGATGAGGAAACAATGTTGAAAGATGAAAATAACGATGATTTATAATGAGTAATATTAATGGTGATAAAGATGAGAATGATGATGAAAAGATGACGATGATGATGATGACGATGATGATGATGATAAATATGGGGATGATAATGATGATAATGACGACGATAAGGAAGACGTCGATATTTACGACGATAATATCGAAGACAATGGTAATGATGATGTGCATGATAGAGGATGAAGGCTGCGGCGATAAGCGGGAAGGGGGACCTTAAGCGGGTAGGAACCGGAGTAAGGGAATTGTACATGGCGCGAAATGCCAACGTGTAAGGGAAGAAAACAAGGACGATCGTTCATGTGCCATGCTATTACAGCATGAGACAAGTCACACTGGCTTCCTACGATGCATACTACTATACAGTATAATACATATCCCGCCCACGATGACTCGACGCGCTGTACTGTACTGTGTGCGTCCACCGCTTATTCAGATCTTGTATAGATACACTGGTGCTTATCTGTCAGAGCTAGGTTCGAATTCCTAATTCTAATAATTTTATTTAGTTTACGCTAACATCAACATATATTACACGTTTCAGATAATCAGTTGATTCTATGCGGAATCATCCGTATTAATACCCAGCTCCACGGCTGGGTCTGAGTAAAAATAAAGAAAATCACAGATATTCACAGTCAATTCTGACGCCCAACTACAACCAGCTACATCAAATCCAACCCCGGCATCTAAGTACAAGGAAAGAAACGGAGCGAGAGATCAATCCACCACGCACCCGCGGAAAATCTAACGCTTGTCACAAGGAGCAGAACGATCCCCACGCCGAGACTCGTTCCCAATCGTTGTCAACTTCGAGTAGAGTTGACGAATTTACCTACGTGACTTCAGCTCAGGCTACCTGCGAAACTACTTAACTGTAGAAGGGTAACTGGCGATCTATAGAGATTTAAGCCTGTTCGTTCAGCTATTAGCCTACGTAACCTTGATCGGTCAGATCTAATACGGAACAGAACTCAGATCTTAGTACGTAAAGGTCTATCAGCACCAATGTGCGAACTTGTGTCGTTGTAAGTAAAACGGTCTCACGTTTTACTTCAGAAGTTTTCCTTTTTGTCTTCTTCTTTTTACGACAAGGTTTCTGTGTCTTTTTTGCTTTCAAGTTACCTCCTTGTCTTCCATGGTGGATTTCTTTATTGCCTATTTATACCCAAATCAACATATACAATAAAACATCAATTAGAATTAAGAGTAATCCTAATATTACAGTAACAATGATACCTGTTGATATAAGTATTCTTCTCTGGGTCTGCCGAGTACAATATACACACATTGTACACATCCTTTTCATTACTGTAATCACAAATTGTACACATCCTTTCTTTAAGTCTTCACACAACCGCTCACTGCGCCACGTGTATGTCAGACTTATATTACGTGTTTTGTTTTGACCAATACCTATTTGCTTACAGACATTATTTGTTATTTGTGAACCTTACCTGACTGTCACATGTTTACCACGCCGTGTGTAAGTATGTGCAACACGACTAACGATTATTCTACTGTTTTGACCCATTCCGCACTCCTATTCACTTAGCGGAGATCTTACTGTTTTAGACCTGTTACGCACTCTACGCATTGGCCCCAGCGCTAGCCTCGGCTACCGGGTTGTTTTCGACATTTTTTTTCCTTAATGTAGACAACTGTAAAATACTCCTGAATCTCTTCGATTAACGCCTCATTGACATAAGTGAGCGAAATATTTTTTTGATGTCGTGGCCGACCACTTGAAGCACATATATCGCAAGACTGAAACACTTTGTCACATCGTCCAGAAAGCCTATATGACATTATATCTGCATCTGAAAATATCATCTTCATCTCATCCAATGTAACATGAGTAAGACTATGAATTTTTTTAACTGTTGCTATTTCTCGTCTATTCCTAACGCCTCCCATCAATATTCTCACCGTTGTTCCTTCATACGGTATTATCTCGAGTCTTATGCGTTTATTTACGTCTTGGTCTTGTTATATGTAGGTGAAAAATAAACGTTCACCTGTATCGTTCGGTCCTTGAAATTTTTATCATTGGAGTACTTCCCCTGTTCAAAGTGTCGGCATATATTTTTAGATCTATTCCAACGATTATTGGAGAATCTCCATCCACCATATCAAATGTTATCACTACAGGCTTTCGATCTGCTTCTTCCACCATTGAATTCCATGTCCATTCGATAGGTCTTGCGTCTGAACAATTCGCTCCCTATCCATGATTATATTTCTCCCTCTGTGCTCCTAACCGCAATGGCATCTTGATGGCGTCACATAGCCTTTCTTCATCATTTATTCCCCCTATCGAAGTTGGCGCTTCTTCGTCCAGGAATGGGTTGGGGTCCATGCAGAATACTACTTCCCCCCCTCGAACGAAAAAACGCACCCACTTGCCTTTCATTATCCTTACGGCCTTCTTTTCTCACATGGTTTGGTGTGTCTATTTGCATATCATCAAGTTTTCGCGCTTCATCTTTTGTTCGCATCTTTTCAATACATTCCGGCCTGTCTCGAAACCAATGTCCAACATCACCGCATCCTTTACACGCACTTTCGGATTTCATTTTTCTAATGCGATCCCATTTCTCGCGAGATGTCTGTGCATCGAGGTTTCGATTTCCAGGTAGTGACGCGTGTCCGTACGTGGAGTCTACCTGGCCTGTATCTGTCTTGACTTAGGACAGAGATTGGTCAGCGTCCTCCATGTCCAACATACATTTATCTCTGTTTGATACCTTTTTAATTGCTTTATTAAGCTTCTCAAGTATATTCTTAGTTTCTGAAACATCTCCAGTTGTTTTTAAGTAATCCACTAGTCTCTCCTCAATAGCTGATGCTTCACTTTTATACAATGATAACTCAGTGCTCGTGTCACATGTTTCTTTGCTAACGTTTGTTGGTGATGAGTTGGAACGTGACGGAGTTCATAGTATTAGAAGATAGTTTCGCATTTCGGAGCATCAGGATTGCAAAACGTCTATTCACAAATTCGTGCAACTCTCCTGCCTGGTTCACATACTTCGAAATGGTGCCTTTAAATCGATTAACAAATTCCGGAACCGTTTCGTTACTATTTCTGTTACACATTTTTCCATCCGACAGAACGTCTACTTCACAAATCACCGCCTCATTTGGCGTGTCCTTTGCAATCGTTTCAAGAATTGTTTCCATGATAAGAGCCCTATCATAGTCTTATTTCATACCATCCATATCTATACCACCCGACTTCTCCTTCTGTTTTTGCAATTCCTTTGCTAAATCGTCGCACGTCATATACATAAAGTAACCTGCACTTCTCATCATGGCCTTATATTTCGTATCAACTTCGGCGCATACAGTCACCATTCATATCCATCTTCTAAGAGTGTCACTATATATGAATTTGCTAGTAGGGCCTTTGATAAAAAATGGTGGGTTCATCTGGTTGTTAGTATGGATCCCTTTTGTCACTGACGAGAGAACCTCTGGGCCCATAACTGAAAGTTGTCTGTATTCAGTGTTGTGTGGTTCCATTCATGTGATTGGAGCGACTTAGGTCGTATCGGAATGTGGGAAAGTTTTTTCAGCAAAGAGCTGTCTGTCTGTCCGTGTTCTCCCCACTTCAGATGTGTTTATTTCTGAGACTCTACGCCTTCCTTATAGCCATCAACTATCTTTCTCAAAACATGCTCCCGTGACCGCTGGTCTCTCATGCCCACTCGTCCGTGTGTATTTCCGTCTAACAGTGCGCATAAGTTGATAGCCTCATTCCCCCGCCGCTGCCTTCGGTCCGGTGCGCTTCGTTAAGTCGCCGTGACTCTTCACTGTGTGCGCTTTCATATTTAATTTATCAAGTCTGTATTTATTTTATGTGGAAACTACGGCATTAAGTGTGCTAGGTGTCAATCCTACACCCAGTATTTCCACAACTGTACTGCGATGCGGGGAAGCACTTCACATTATATTTTTGACATGCATATTCGGAACTGTGCCGTTTTAAAGTAAATCAACGGTCCGAAATTTCCGATTATATCCAAACAACCCATACATATAGGATCACATTAAATGTTGTGCACATCGTTAATATCAAAATCCACAGGTTGTCATACCTCATAATAATATTATGAGGTATGAAAACCTGTTGATAATGGTAATATTACTTCCTACCAATCCTCACAAATTACCAAAAAAGATATTATATCTCAAACCATAATACACTATTAACACCCGATATTCCTTTCACAATACACACGACACAGTGAATACCATTACTATTGGTATATAAATAGATATGTCAATTGCAAATGAAGAAAAATCCTTAGAACCAATTTTATCAAAAAATATCATATCCCTAATCTCAGAATGGAAAAAACTCAACAAGCCTGTCCACCAACCTATACCAACAATTGACAAGGATAACATGGAGCCATGGCTCCTTGCCATTACATGAAAGTCAGAGATACTGCAGATATCTACAATCACTACTGCCACCCAACTGTTAGTACGGGGTCTAAAGACGGGTCTAAAGACGACGATCTGCACAATCAGGCCCTGTCCGAGTTGAAAACCATTTTCACCACAAGAGCGGATGAAATGGAAATTAACCGGTATCTGGAAGATAGTTGGTATAGTGAGACATATTGGCGGTTATAGGGTTGTCGTGATGGCCAAAAACTGCCCATTACTCGCACTACTATGACATTAGAGGCTCATGGATCTGTATTGAAGCGCCTATATCTGCTTCTTTGCAACACTACTCGTCTTGATCGACTTGTCCACATCATCAATTCGAAGCTGTTAGGAAAGTTTTGGAATGACTACGGAGCGATGCGTCATAGGTTGCAAAATGTATTCCGGCTGTAATCTTTGTCAGAGAGTGAAAAACTTGTAATGAAAGACCATAAAACAGGGCTTCCGTGAAATTAAAACAATCTTTCACGGTTTCATGTGGATCCTGGTTTCAAAGTCAGTATTTTCTCTACAAAAATCAAATCTGTGACGAACTTTGTCTTCTATTCCACCAAGTCCGGTTGAACAGGGCAACACCAATTGTGGTCATAGACGCTCTCTCGACGCATGTATGTTCTGATATTTATGAAGAGCATCACGGGTCGATTGCTATTCCACCAACTACAGCCATACATTATTTGAATTTACCAATAGTCCAACATCTGAATGATAGGATCAATCTTAGAGTGAAATATTTGTACAAGAATTTGTATAATTTACTGCCTGGTTTCATAGTTATGTAAGAGTACTCAACGATACTGGGAGTGGTATACAACAGCTCCAATGTTTACGAGAGAACGTTCTTCCTAGATTACATCGTTACCGGATTAATTTGGAAACCTGCTTTCGCTCCCGTTAGCTGCAAAAAACTTGGGAATGTGATGACACTCTTTACCTTCCGTGAAATTCAGTAAACCACAAAATTTCTTTTAAGCTTCTGAAAATGATTTAAAAGATGCAATTAATTGTTCTAATTCTTTTGTTCATGTTTCATGTTCATTTTTGTATTATCAGTACGTGATGGAATGTCATTTAAACTTTCATTTGTATGAACAAGTCCATTTTTAGCAGCATCAACAATAGAAGTATGTATTTTTCTTAAAGATGCGTATGATAAATCAGTTGTACGTTATTAAACACATTTCGCATAAAAATGTAGAACGAAACGCAGAGGTTCCTATTTAAAATAATGAATGATTTAAAATAATATTAATATGTTATAAACTGAATGTCAACGATATTCTGAATTGATGATTCTGGATAGATGACCCAGCTGCACGTTGTGGAACATATGTCGCAGATGATTGTGCAACTAAACGAAGAGATTCCAATTTAAGACTTCAAATTATCTAAAACAATATTAAACACACAATCGAATGATTCAAAAACTTGTTGCTATTGATTGTAAAAAAATGGAAGGGAAGATGAAAACATATTTGTAATTTCAAGGCCAGCTGTGCACTGTTGCCTCCGCGTATGAACGATGCCACGTGGCATCACATGAGCCAATCAAAAAGCGCCACACGTCGCATAAGAAAAAGGCGGCATCACCACAAGGGCGATACCGGGCTCTACCCTACACGACCCGGGCCCTGTTCCTAGGTGCACCCGCCGGGGATTGAACTGGCAACCACTCGTCTAGCAAACGGTCTCCCGACAACTAAGCCACGATGCTGGTTGTTGACTTCGACTCTCGATGTATCTGTTTTATACGGCATAAAATTACAATTTACAGTGCCTTTTTCTTTTTACCGCCAGCCGCTTAGTACACAACTAAGTGCCCAGCCGCTTACCGAGTAAACTTGGGGGTCTCTCTTCTCCTCCTCATCATCATATTGATCAGATCAAACCCTCCCCGAATTCCATAATATTGCACCATTGAAATGGGCATCTAGAAAGGAATCACGACCACCGTATTTTTGGATGACTTTTAGAAGTGCATCTTTCTCATCTGTCATGAAATCAATAATTGACATTATGATTGTAGGTGCGATCTATAGATTAATGGGTGAGTCTATGTGTGGTTTCTTTTCCGTTCAGTTATTTGGAGACGAGATGGAGAACAATGATCATTGAATTTTCTCAACGTGTAACGTTTCAGCACATTGAAGAGTAGATGAGAAAATGTTGCACCGCCCGGAAACAGTGAAAGTTTGATAAACAAATTTTCTAATCAATCCAACTGTTGTAACATTTAATGCATAATTATCTGTTTGTAGACGTGAAGGTGGGAATTTTAATGTGAATAATTCTGATAATTGCGCTCCCTATGCTGCGTTACAAGCTATGAAAATCATACGTCACACTCACTGAGTTTGACGTATGATTTTCATACGCATAAATGTACACGTGATGTTATTTCGTAATAAACATTAATTGATACGTTAGAACGTGATGGAAGATTGAATCTTTAATTTTAGAGCAATGCGTGAATTACAAGAAAAGTTGAAACGTCAAGTATCAGCACCAAATTTTGTCGCACATACATGTATGATATATGAAACACCTTTTCTTCAATGAATAATGGACTTTAAATTGTAACTTGCGCGATAAATGGATAGCACAGCGTGACAGTGAGGGGGATTGAAAGTGCTTGTGGTCCGGTCAGAAATGGACAGAGATTGGAGCACCGGTTAGAAGTGAACGGGAATTGGAAGTTCACAGTATCGGTTAGAATCCAAAGACGAAGTTTGTACAATTGTGATGCCTGATTTACTGCAACCTGCGTCGAGTTTTGCGGACAAGTATGCGTAGTCATACTAGCCATACCTATACTCATTACCGAGTTTCAGAACAGGGAAATTTGTAAAAATGATAAAGGGCACTTGTGCCTTTCGGGTTGTGTAGGCTGTGATTCTAAACCGATACCCTCTTCTTCCTTATCGAAGGTGGAGGGTCCGAGTGCTTATTATATACAAGCTACGACACTCGTGCCTATAATCTCAGTTGGTTTACAGGAGTACGATGAGTTGTCGAGCAAATGTGGATCACCGGTGCGGGTCGGAAGATGCTGTCAATGAGTTTTCTCACGCCCCGCGACCCGTGGCGGTGTCGACGAGATAGTCGTACCAAGAGCGTCGCAAGCTTGTCGGAACTTTTTCGGAGCGAGCAGTTTGGTCATGGCGTCCACAGGCTGGTGTGTGGTGGGAACTTGGCGGATGCGTAGTTGGTTTCGCTTGACTTTTTCTTGCAGAAGCATGGACCAGACAGCCATGTGTCTGGATGCCTTCGTTGGTCCTGTGCCATTTGCAATATCTACGGCCTATTTATTTTCAACGCATAAAGTAACTACGGGCGTGCGGGTTCCGTCTGCAGCTGGGGTTAGTTCATTGGTGAGGGGAGTATGGACCTCGCGTGAGAAGTTGGCTAGTCACCGGACGTCAAGACTGGCTGTGGCAGCGGCGGTAAGCTCCGCTTCGGTGATGGAGCCGACGACACTAGTTTGGGGGCGGCTCTATGATGCTACTGTAACAGTGCTTGAAATCATCATGCTACCGGTGACACTGCAACGTGTGTCAATGCAGGTTGCATAGTCACTGTCACTGTCACTGTACGCAGTGAGGTCAATGAGACCGTCCCGTTGTCGATAGTATTCTAGCCCATCGTAAACAAGAAGTCTCAGGTGTGCAAGAAGGTGGTGTGTGGCAGTGAGATGGTGTTGTCCGGAATTTTGAAGAGAAGTGGCGAGATTTTGAACTGTAAATGAAAGCAGTGGGTGGAACGTATCGACCAGGAACCTCAATGCATCAACTATTCACGCGTAATTGGTGGCTGCTTACGCCACGTTCACCGGGTTCCAAGACGATGAGATCGGTGTGTATTGGCCAAGGTGTGAGGTGTGGGTGCGTAGTTTCTGCTCCATGTGGGCGGAGGAGGTGGGATACATTTCAAGGATTGGTTATCCTGTGGCTGTTGTTAGAAAGGGAGATGGAGAGTCCGGCATGATGGATGGTGGGTGTAGTGGGATCCAGGCGTTGTACTGTGACCTGCCAGAATCGCGTGAACGGCTGACGGAGTTTTTGTAGCGAGTCGTGGCCGGGGCCCAGGAGGATAAATTTATCCTTGTCTGCTAGCAGCTAAATCTGTTGGCCGCTTGCAGTTGTGCCGTAGAATAGTTCTGACTCAAATGATGATTGACGCCAACCCCAAGAGAGGAGTCGTGCTTCTCTGTATATATACCAACGGTGTGGTGTCCGGTGTGCCAGTCATTGCTCTCTTAATTGAACAGATATTTCCAGGGGCGATAAAAGTGCCATCGAAGAGGCTGGGCTGGTGCATGGTCTGTCTGTATGATGGGTCGCTCGGCGCCCGTGGGTAGGCACCTGGCACATACCATGATTGTACGGAGTATCCCATGGCCGCTGCTGAGTCTAGCATGCGTCGGCTGCCGGTGTAGCTTGGCGCATGGCTGCTTGTTGCAGCAGAGTTGAAGTCACGGTCGGTGGGCATGAAGTCCCTCTCACATATAACCTGTCTTTACGGATGCCGGGTGGACATGAGCTGTGGACTTGAGTTTGAATCCCATTTTTGTGGGACGGGGAGTGTCCCCTGGGTGCTCCATCGACTAACTCCACTGCTTTGAGGTCTACCAGGAATCTCCTGACTTCAGCATCATGTTCGATGACCCATAACGCGGCGTCAGGG
>JAULBU010092659.1:0-27255 GCA_032358235.1 Odonthalia washingtoniensis
GGTAAGGGGAAATATCCGGGGAAAGGGACGCAGAGGAGGAAGCCCAGTAAATATAGGAACGGACTTCACAAGTGGAACTTTACGACCATCACCCAATTCCTCCAATAATCGAAGTAACGCTCAAAATTCTGCTTCTAATGATGCATGTGGAGACAACGGAGTCCAACAACGAATATTGTTGCAACAGTCCCCGAAGAACTACAGCGAGTATTGACAATGGGTCTGGAACACGAATTAGTGCATCAGTGAATGGAGAACTTGTTGTATTGATGAGACAGCTGAGTAGAGCTACAGCTGATCTGGATGATGTTGTGGTAAAACTGTATTCAGTTAATAGAGGTAAAATAGAAGTAAAATCTGGTAAAGCAAATAGATTACAATTAGACACTGAGAAGAAAGCCCTGGCAACGAAAAACAATATGCTCGAAGCCGAAAATGCAAAGCTGCGAAGTGAAAACAATGCTATTCTAAAACTGAACGAAGAGCTCATGCGGAAGTTGGCATAGAGCAAAGAAAGGACCCGAACAGAAAATCTCAGAAAAGGTATACCCGAAAATTTCCTCGGAGTTGCACTGAAGGTCGACACAAGTTTATTATCATGAACAAGAAGGGAATGTTCTGAACTGAAACATTTTCAAAGTCCACAAGAATGATTGTGGGAAGGACGTGCAGAGTTTGTTGAGACGATGTGTGTTAGTGACACTGATGGAAAGGGTATGGTCCCTAATCCCCATCATCGTACTCGGAGATGGAACAATGTACTACTCGGCTTCCTCTGATAGTTATTTCCACATTTTGAAAACTATTGTGGAAGATGAATTGAAAGATGAAGGATGGGATATATGTTTTCCAACAACTGAGCTGAGAACAGAGCTGATTGGAACGTTGATGAATAACAAAGCCTTTATATCAAGTTTAAATCATAATCTGTCTGATAAACTAAGCTCCCGGAAAACTACAGCTCGGGACAGACTATTAAATACTATGGACTTTAGAATGTGTGGTTCTGAGGACCGCCTGTCTGCGACGGATATTAGGGAGAAGAGTAGGGAATTATCAGTTGTGAAAAAAAGTTTATTAGAAGAATTGTAAATGGGAATAAATATGACTATTCGTGGTGGGGATGTGCCGATCTTTCGAGGTTAACATAATTTGGGGAATTACCCTTAACAATGCAGGCTAGACGAGACAACGAGCAGTCATATGTTAAAGAGGATGAAGATGATCGCAGAAGTTATGGCAAAGATGAGGATATGCTAAAATTGTTCCGTAATGAGGTTGGTGTCCCCATACTGCATTAAATATTGGGTTATATACCACACGTTGATCCGAGCAGTATTATCGTTGGGACTATTATGAGCATTGAAAGGTGGGGCGCTTAGATTCATTCCATAATTTCATTCCTTGAGGTCCAAGAAAAACGTGGTGAAGGGAAGCATATTAATTATATGTCTGTGTTTGAGAGGACTTTTCCGGAGACAAAGAGCCAAGTTATAGGATGTATTAGAAAATTTGTGTCGATTTGATCAGAAGAAAAATTGTAACTCCCACAGTTCTTGTAGACTGATGGAATGAAAGAACGAAAAATGCCCTCATGAATATGGAGCGGAATGCAACCTCTATAGTTTTTCTTCCGAGTCGTGACCGTGTATTGATTACAGTAGATCACAAATGATTTGCAAAATATATTGGTACTAAACTTGGAACGACCTATGATTGTTATATTGCCGAAATATGTAATCATTGGTCCACCATAAATCTATTAGGTGATGTGGATGTCGTAACAGAGGCTATCAGAAATATGGAAGAAATGTTTAATGCAGAAGCAAGTGATGGTGATAATGAAGAAGGATGTATACAAGAGAATGTTCATGGTCAGGATGTAATTGGAAACCCGTTGCATGATGTGTTGGGGAGCGAATAACCAATTAAGTAAAATTCAGCCTGATGAGATAGATAATACGGCTAATACATATGCTACTGGTAGGAAATTAGAAAGAAACACGTTATCGAAAGTTCGGCGTGAAATTGAATTTATCGACACAGAAATCGACCATGATATCTTGAAAGGGAAAGAATGTGCGGGGACGGCAGTATCTTGGGATAACAGAAAGAGTCAGTCTACGAAGACATACCACCGAGCGGTACTGATAGTAAAAGCTTATCTGTAGATGTTAACGACAGAACTAGGAAAGAAGGGGGATAGAAGCCGCGAGTGATGTACCACGTCGTTTTAGAAGTAGCGACACGGTCAGTAGATATTCCATCGGTGTTCCGCGATCCAATGAAAGGCTTTTGGGGAAGAGAAACAAGACGAAGTAGATAGTATAAGAAGTCGAAAAAGATTGATTTTTTATCTTTTCTATGAGACATCTATTTATCTTATGTGGTTTGCGTTATTGTACTGCGTACAGGAATGATTTGGGAAGAGGTGGGGAATACAATATAAATGTAAAGAGTGCAATATGTATCATGAGATGTTAAACATGGAATTAGTTCATTAGCTATGGTACATCAGTAAAGATATATATTGTTCAAAGATGAGACGTGTACTGCGAGTCGCAGTACATTTTGACTTTCTCTGTAATCGTTGGATCTCTGTAAAAAAGATTAATGTAGAACTGGTGATTAGTCCATGGAGGTTCATCTGATAAGGAATTAACCGCAAATTTCTACCGAATAACGTAGGCAGAACCCTCAATAGTGTCAAATGGAACAATACCAAACCATTCTGATGCTGTTACGCTGTTATCTTTGTCGCCATGTGATTTTTTGCTTTGTGAGGCTGTATAATACACCTCTTCGCCCAGTTCCAAACGAAGGCAAACAAAACCCAGAGCAATGTCAATAACGTCTGTGGGAGAGGTTTCTTCCACGTATTGGACAAAGGCCATTACCCTGGAATATGTTTTCAATTTTTGCTTGACACGGAACAGTAGGACTTTCACAACCCATAGTTGCGGGTCATTCTCAGAACCACCTCTTATCAACACGAAACCGTTTCTTACAGCCTTGCTCGACCCAAATTAATGTGAAGCCAAAATGAGATGGTTAAATTTTCTTCAGACTTCCTTCCTGAGAAATGTGATTATGTTAAGTGCTGCATCGTAATGTTTCATAGTAGGTATGAAGCCCCCTAAACCGAACCCAGATTTCAAAAACGTAATCTTTATTTCATTGTTCATTGTCTCGACATTGTTTTCTTCGTACTGTCCACGTAGAAGTTTTACAAAGGTCTTTAGCACTTACGATTTGAAAATAGAGTGTAAGTTTTTTGAGTACTGACTCCATTTGTCGCAAAGATTTTGGGCTGATACTGAATTACCAAGTTCATAGCTATGGATGATGTTATGCAACGAGACAATTTTCCCATCTCGTACTAGGTGGGGTATCATATTTTGGATAGATTCATCATTAATACTGTCCGGACTGGAAGAACCATGGTTTGAGCGCAGCTGTCTCCTGGTAGGGTCTATGCTTGCAATAGTTTCATCCATTCTTGTGATGGCTCTTTTCGATGTTGTTCTATATCCATTTTTATGAATAGGTTGGAATGTTCGAAATGTGCAGCATTGAGCATGTCCATGATTCCAAATTTCTTCGAATATGTGACAAGATGGTCTAAACGGTGATATTTTAAAGTGAATAAACTACCAGCTGCAGTATTTTCAAATACATAAGCCGTCAACTGTTTAAAAGTACAAATGTCACCCTGCAATGTTTCCTGTTCATTTTCAGACCATCCCTACGTAAAATTATCGGACATGAGAACATTAAAAATATCTGAATAAGAGGTACAAACCTTGGTTAGAGGTTACTCTGCATCACAGCCTGTAGCGCGATACATCCAGGCTACAACGAAAGGGAACACTATATTCCACTGTCTGTAGCTTCCCCCCTACATCATTATGCATACCCCATCTGTTGTGATATTCCATTCAATTTTCAGGACGATTCTTTCTTTGAAAATCAATATGCAGACTTGGTAGTGAGTAGTCCTCCTGTATGGAAGCTAGTATGGAGTTCGAGGCTCGTAAAATGCTTGTATTCATTGATAACAATCTATTCTTTTTATTCCTTGGACCGCGAGGATGTGACAACATTTCCAATGTCAAATAGTTGATAAAGAAGTTCTTCACCAGTTTTGACAGTCCCAGTTGTAGACTGTGCAATGGGTCTAAATTATAAATTGAATACACATCCTGATGGAACACGGTTTTTATACCGTGCATATCTTCTAGAAATAACTTCTACGGTGCTAGAGAACTATTTGCCAGTAATCCATTTGCTTCTTTAATGAGACGTATTCCATTTTCTGGTTCACCGCTACTATTACATGCCATTGCCTCTACTGTGAGACATTGAATGTCTTTACTTGCATGCTTTGTTCCGTTCATTTTTCGAAGTAAAAGAGCTGACCCGTTCATTATATCTTGCATTGTTCCCAGAAATTTAGAACACGATCTTCTGATTAAAGTTCCATGTCGAATGGTATACTTACCATTGCATTCAGGCAGGTTACAGAAATATGACACAATGAAGTGGAAAACATTCCACATCGTTTTTTTCGAGAGAACTTGGAAACCAGAGACAGCAAGTTTTCGTAGCGGTGATAGTATAGATGTCCAAGATTTGAGAAGAATATCCATTTTTGCAGCCCTCCCATGGGATGAAGATTTCAACGACACCTTATCGAGGAGAAGAAAAGGGGTCGTAAGAAGTGAACCCATGGATTGAGACATTGTCATATTATTTGGACAAGTTGACATCTGATGATATGAGTTGGTATCCAACGGGGAGAAACACAATAATTGTATATTTTTGTTGATTAAGTAATGCCGGAATTGTGCGGTGAAGTTTAAAAGTGCAGCGTAGACGGGATATGCAACAAGAGCATTAATTTTCAATGATGTCGCAGTTTTGTAGAAATATATTTGTATAACACCAAGTATTGATTGCCCATATATGCTTCCATCCTCAATCCATATCAAATTGTCATCCACATCCCTTGACATCCCGACTTCACGCCGCTTCATTTTGTACAGATCTTTGAAGTATGCAGTCTGTAATGGCTGAGAACTTTTCTGATGTGATGAAACAGTGTCTGTAAAAACTGGTAGATGTACAATATCGGTTAAAGAAGCCAGTTCTACTTGATTTTTAAGGATATCAATAACGTTTATTATATAATACAGGTTGGGAATTTGTACATGCATGTTTTATCACCTCACACCGGAACCCGTCACGTACCAAGTTATCATTGTAATCCTTGTTAACAACAGCGAGTAATTCAGCGTCATTCTTCATAGGAGTAGTTAACGTGGAAACATCAACCTGTTCTTGACGTATTAGGAAAAGCAGTTTGTTCACTACTTGTTTGGCACAGTTTGATATAGTTGAAATATTGACAACAGAATCTGCAATCTGATACCGAAACTTGTTCAAATCTTCTGCACAACAGTATTTGAAATCTGATTCCGAAACTTGTTCAAAGCTTCTGCACTCGCCTGTTCCTGGATATCGTCTTGTACATTCTCTTCTTCAAGTGCAATATTACTACATGGGTCTGACGACTCAAAACCAACGTTGTGTATTCTTGAATTTCCATCCCTCACCGTATCACTATGTGCTATACGAACGGCTGACAAGTGTTGGGAGGTATTAACCCGCCGGTTAATACGGTCACATGTTGACTTATATTTGTATATAGCAATGTTCTTACTCAAACGGAAAAGGGAAGTGGCGTGATGTAGACAACCGTGTATTTTTTATTGACAATGTTGTATTACCTTTCCCATGGTAATTATTGCTAAATCAGTAGCAGGGTACACTTAATGTATGAATGTTTAAATGTAACTTGATAAAAAATTGACTAGTACAGGATGATGCATAACAATCAGGATGAATTACTGGAAATCCAACGTATCTCCAGTAAATCATCCAACTGGCTCTATATTTGGCCAAAATTTCCAGTTGAAAAGTATCGTCCTTCATTTCCTGCAACAATTTGTTTCATGAAACGGAGAACAATACAGTTTCGAACTGTAGGGTAAGTTACCCTAATTCTCCCCCAGGGGGAGAAGAAGTAGCGGAGAAGTAGCGGTACAATAGTTGAACTATTGAACGAAAAACTTGAAACAGTACTACATTATCGTTTCTAATGACAATTTTACAATTTTACACACTTATTTCCCGCTATATTTTGAAATTACGAAACGGAAACAGTAAGTACGGAACTGTTTTCCCTGCGAGACAGTCATAGTGTAACGATAATTTTGGTGTGGGCCATCTCTTAACATTTTTCTTTCAATAAACTTGTTACAAAAAAAATCACTGCGCTACATTCTGGGAAACATTTTTTAGATGGAATTCTCCCATCCACGTGGATAGAAATTTGAACACAGTACATTCGAAAAAAATTCGACTATATTTAATATACTTTTAAATAATCGATTGCAGTACCTGCAATCATCAAACAGGGCTTAGAATTAGACTGCGTCCTCGGAAAAGTCTGACGTAGCCATCTTTTTATGAAAAGAACTTCTACTTCTCGAAAAAAACTTATCTAAACAGAGTCTCGCACGTAAATTTCATATTTGAAGTAATCAAAATACCAATAAAAGTCTCCAATTCAACAGAACAAATTCAACAGAAAAGGTATATTCAGTCACTACCCCCGCTCCGTCATAAAACAATTCAATTCTCACTACCCATTTATAATTCAAAAACACGAACCTCAGTATTTTTAATACTATTCAGTATGAATTTCATACAACAGAGTTGCTAAAGATAGTAGATGAACTTTATCCATTTTTTCAATCGACATTACAAGAAAATAGTCACGGTTCCCACCAGTCACAACAAAGGGTAACGCTGCCAAAATTCTCTGAAGGTGATTTAGTATTGGTAGCTCACCATGATAGTTTTGCTGGTGAAAAACTATGTTCACGTTGGCGCGGACCGCGTCTTAAAATTAAAGCATTGAACGACTATGTTTTCCTAGTGGAAGATTTGCGCAATGGATTAATCAAATAAGTCCATGGTACCAGTTTGAAGTTATATTCTGAAGCATATATCGATGAAAAAGTTGTCTTGTTCCATTTCATAAGCTCAGAAACAAGCATGCTCATTGCACTTCTTCTACGGTTTGTTGATACAGAAGATGTTATGAAGGTTTTGGTTCGTTGGAAAGGTTGAGGCCCCAATTAGGATTCTCTTGAATCCATCGCACAAATTAGTGAAGACGTCCCTCAGCTGTAAAAAACATTGTTTGAACGTCAATCAACTCCTCGTGCACTGGTTGACAATGTGTTGGCTAGTCTTGATCTTCAAAAAGGGGACTGTGCAAATTCTTGGCAAAAAACAATGCCATCGATCCTGACCAATCAAATTCGGCTATGTGTTGAGTAAAAGGATGTCTTTCAATCTGGTAATTTGAAGAAGGATTACTAATTGAAATCGGAATATTCGAACTCACGACCTTCCCATCCGGTAGACCTTCCCATCCGGCACAGTAATTAGACCTACTGTGCCACACTGCCGACGCCGAAAATTGCTAATATTTGCCGTTAAGACCAGTGGTCCAGAATTACTGCCAGCATTCTATCAGCATTAAATTATTCATTTTTGATATTATTATGAAGAATAGATTCAGGTGAAAAGGCAACCCTCGTTTTTTTCGGTTACTCCTCTACCACACGAAATAGAAAACCCGAATAACAGAATTTATCACATTTGTGCACTAAAGTTTCTTTACGATATTAAGGAAGAATGTATGGCGAGTTTCGAAGTGAAGAACATCGAAAATAAATAATTTATGTTCCATTTATAGTGAAGAACATTTCTTGTGTTGTCTTGCATAGACCTAGTAAAGGATTTAATATATGTTTTATAGAGACAACTTCACAATCATACAGTTGTCTGTCAAGTCTGGTGTAGTTACTATATTATTTCTTCTCCATTTCTATATTGAATTTACTTTCTACATGTATGCAATCATCATCATTATCATCTTCTTCTTTTTGGAGAGAGTCATTTGAAGCTGTTGCATCAAATTCTTGCTGGTTTTGTTAATTATTGTTTTGTTTGCCTTTAAATTCTATGAAATCATTCGTATTAACTTTCCAACTTAATAATTCGACCAAGAACTTGTTTAGCAGAAGGGGATATGTTTGATACTGTCTCCAGCACCGGGAAATAGAATCCTGTTCGACCAAATATATCTGTTTTACATATTCTGTATAGCAGTTGTAAGAATATATGAATATAAGAATATAATATTATTCACACTTTTCATACGAACATCATTATTATGAATGTTAGTATACAGCATGTCACAGTGAATCCCTCTCGGATTTTTCAACTCGCTCCCTATAGTAGGTCAATGGAGACTTGTAGTTGTAGGCATCTAGAATGAGAGTTATGACAGTGAGTTGGGTGTCAAATCGAGGGAGGCAGTCAAGAAAGGACAGGAAAACCGACCATTGTACTCGAAGCTATCGCAGACTGTGACCTCTGGATCTGGGGGTGTCATTTTGGGAAGCCGAGTAGTTCAAACTACAATAAAATCCTGAACATGTCTCCGTTTGTATCTTCAATTCTTCAAGGTCGCATGTTACCCGAGTATGGGTTCATTGTGAAAGGCAGAAAACACAATTTCCTCTACTTTCTTGTAGATCTTCTCTACCGTAATGGTCAATTTTTGCGTCCGTAGAAGGAGAGGATGTTTGCATCTGCCCAAGAGGCTCTTTGAAAATTTTTCTAGAGAGCCTTTGGTGTTTTGTTTTCTAAATGGGCCCTTCTCTAAAAATCTTGTACTTTGTGGGATAGAAATCGTGCTTCAAACATGATGGAAACCGCAATTATTCTTAAAAATCTGATTATGGAAGTGAGAAGAAATGGATATGAAAGTGAAAATTTTAAACAGGCAGATGAAACCGTTGGAAAAATGCTCTACTTAGACGCAAATGGTACATAAAAACCTTTCATTTGGCACAGGGAACAGGAAGTCATATGAAAAGGGCTGGATCTGTGACAGATATGTGGGCACGGTTTATATCCGTAGTCGATGGTCGCATGAAAGATGAAGTGAAGAACTTTGCTTTAAAAGTTTATCTTGTCAACCACGTATGGTCTGAGTTGGGAAATCAATAATATTAATTAAAATGAATTAAATAACGTCTCATTGGATGTCTTTTTCGCTACTATATTCATATATTATATCATCAACCTATTGAGGCTCATTTGTAGCACTTTCAGTACCTCCGGATTCACTTTGTGGTAAAGTACTTTTTCCCACATTACGATATTTGACACGAGGATTGGGTGCACCACGCTACTTTCCTTCAAACAGTTGCTTACGAAGACAGTTCATGTTCTGCTTCCGCACAATACAAATGAATTCTGCAAGCTCCTAAAGATCTTCTAGTATCTTCCAGTCTTCACTAGTACAAGCCACAATGGCATTCTTCTATTCCAGCAGATTTAGGCGTCGTTCCAAATTATCGGCAATTTTTCGACATTTTCAATTGCTCTCTTTTAATTATGGTCATTCCCACGTAATCGAAGTTCTGACTTATGCCCAAGTGATCTCTTTTCCATCCCATATTTACTATTTGCGTTGTCTTTCGCCGTTTATTTACTCACTACATCACTTGAAGGATTTACATTCTGCGATGATGTTGTTTGTACGTATGCTGCTTCATCTTACGCATCGCTTTAATCCATATCCAGTACCCCACTGGACGTTTTTACCACATCAGAGAACTTTGGATGTACAAAGAGTGCTTTATAAGCCAGATAATCTTTCTATCGATCGTGGGGAAAGTCGCGAGCTTCGTAGGACATACCGTCTATTTTTTCAAGGTTATTGGTAATAGCCATCTAAATAATCTAGTTCTCAGTGACACCAGTGGGATTAGATGCACGAATAAGGCTAA
This sequence comes from Odonthalia washingtoniensis, assembly GCA_032358235.1. Classification (NCBI taxonomy): domain Eukaryota; phylum Rhodophyta; class Florideophyceae; order Ceramiales; family Rhodomelaceae; genus Odonthalia; species Odonthalia washingtoniensis. The sequence goes on from JAULBU010092659.1 coordinate 9,939, forward strand.
TTGAACTGCGAAAATTTTGAACATCTGAAGCAATTTCGTCAAATTTTGGACGGACGGATCACTATTAGCAACCGTCGTACGTCTTCGAACAAGTGTTCAGTGGTTCAAATGTCCTGAACTCTTCGAAGAGGGTCTCTCTGAATCGCAATGTAGTCTGATCAACTCCAGTTACTGTGTCCCCTGATGTGTAGATCCACGCTCTGGACAGTTGCCCCAACTGCACGTCACTCCAGATACTCATTCTTCCCATGACAATATAATGTCTGCTTTGCTACTTTCTTTTTGGAAAATAAACGGACCCGGTAAAGTGGCTGAGATTTAGATTCGTGATAAGTGAGATGGAAGTTTGCTCGTTGTAGTATCAACGAAATGAGAGATAGTTATGAGCACTGCTATTTGCATTTGGTTGTATGGGAAGCACGGAAAAAATGCTACTTCAAGCAATCTGGTCTTGGATGGGGAGAGAAATCATTGGTTCAATGATGGCATACACCTCAATTCCAAAGGCTCCTTGTGATTTCATTCGCCTACGAAAATAAAGTTGGAACGTCACTTAATAGAAATACGTACGCTCACGACAGAAAATATTGAGATTTGCTGTCATACACTGCAGCATTTCTAAAATTTACTTACAGTATTACGGATAGTGTCCGCCAATAGCTAGCTCGTTTTTTCTTTATTAGCAAATTTCACAAAAATTTGAAAAAATTTTCAATTTGTGGAAATAGGGCAACCGGTCATCATGCTCTAACATTATATCTGAAGGCCTCATTTTCGATACAAATAAACTAATTAATGTCACTAACTGTAATTTAGTTATAGCATTAATTAGTGCACAAGATCCTGCAATCGTACATATTTGTAAACAAATATTGATAGTAATATTAATTTAGATGATAGGTATCCTCAATTATTGTTAACCACATAAATCGAGGTTTAATTCGTTCTGCATTATTAAGTTAAATAGCTCTCTGATTTAGTGGAAAAATTTTCTGGTTCAAATTTGGAGAGTGCGGGTTCAAATCCCGATGTGGTCATGATGCGTGAGCTAAAATTTACAATTTAAAGTGTGAAGTGAGTGCTGTACAAGGGCTTTATTCCTGAAGTTTGGCTTTTATTTCATGATTGACTTGAGCTTAATCCTGTGGGCGTATCTTTCGCATCCTGTCAATGCGAAATATCTTCATTGCTCGAGCATTGATGAAGTGTTATGTCTAGACGTCAACAATATCTCAAAAAGAGATTTACAGTTATCTACACCGGGAATGCTGATAGCTGGAACACAATAGCGGCTAGATCACATTTATTTCAAAAATAATACATCCGGATCTAGCCCATCAAACTTGGGTGTGAATTTTGAAATGATTGTCTGTAAATGAGGAAAAAGCTATTTGGTTTGCCAGATCCCATTCGTTTGTTTGGCGAATCCACATCTTATTATCGCCTTTCATGCATACGACATACCATTTTCATCCCGTTGATTATTGACATCTCGCACCGGGTTCGCAGCAAGCTTGAGAAACATTGATTTTCCAGGATTTGGAAGTACCCCGGACTTGGATCCAAACGTATCTGGTTCGCTACTGCATATTAACATCTTCAACTTGTGCATCTTCCACTTTTTGCCCCACGCATCCTTGATGTTCTGAATTATAAAAGAGTCAGCCGGTTGGAGAAGATGTGTGGAATTTGGTGGCAAGAATCTAATTTCCGTGTTGATATCTTTCAAATCCTCTTGCAACTCTGACGTTGTTCCATGAGAGGAGCAGTTGTCAATGAAGATAACAATTTCCCCTCGTAAGGGCAAAGGGACAATAGCACGACGTTTCCTTCACCACTCTACCATTACACCTTGATTAATTCATCCCTTCAGGCCGGTTCTGTAACAAACCCCTGGAATGACATCTGGAACTCCGCAGATTGGGTAGATTGAATCCTTATTTTTGAATATCATAAACGGTATTTCAATCTGGACGCGATTACCTCCACTAATCCTAACCATCATGTCATACCCTCTCCACGGGAGACGAAATTAGCGTACAGAACTTCACGATCACCGCTCAAACCCAGCGTGCACCTATCACCAACGTTGATGAGGAAGTGTGTTTCGTCCGCATTCTAAACATCCTCTTCAAATAAAGAACCATCCGAAAGGTGCCCCACTACCATTCCTATAAAATATGAAACACGGCGATCTATGAGCACCTTTGCCTTCTCGGAAGCATGTAATTTGCCACATTGCACTCGGAAAACAGTACTGGTTTGAGACATAAATTATTTCATCCACCGGTTCGATATGAAGTCTATAATTGCGCTTTCCGTCGTCGTATACCTTCCACGGTATGATGGTATTGAAGATACCATCATGCTAGATTTGTATATATCATTTTCAGAAATGTCTATGGTATGATTTGCGAGAAGTGAAAGCTTATTTTGGGAGAAGTTGACACAAAGTATGTGAATTAGTCACATAAATCTTTTTGGAACTCAATAACCCAATTGGCCTTCTTACGTCCATTACCAGTCCTTTGTTTTGCCAGTGTGCGCCTTACAAATTGTTTGTATGAGAGAACACAGACGTAACCATAGAAGTATGTCGCGATCCACGTGGTGGGATGACTTCCAACATGGACGTTCCTCCCTTCTAAAGTCTAATTGCACTCATGAATCGAGCAGTTGAGGACCCGAAGAAGTGCTGTGGAAACTTATTAATAGGATTAGATGCAATTTGGTCGTCAGAGCCCGTTTTGGCGACTTCATCGACAATCCACTGAACAATTTCTGTCCTGACGCGGATCGGTAGAACGGTGTTCCTGGACCTAGAAAGAATGGTTGGAGGAGTGCTATTAGAAGAATCTAGTACAGCGCAAACTTGTAAGGATGTGTTAGGTGTAGTCGAGTTATCCTGCGTTGGATCCATGTTGATATTCTGAGCTGTATGAAACTGACTTAATGCGTTGATTATCGGTGATGCCCAATGCTACATGACGAATGGAATGTTGTAAATGATTTGAACAGTGAGATTTCTGCAGCTAATTGCAATTCAGAGCATCAAGGACTAATTAAGAAGAATGTTCAAATTTCAAAAATTCAAGTGAAGTGCATGTTATGACAAATAATATATTTAAAAAATCCAAAAATTCAAACTGTATTCCGTGTGATATTGCACCCAATCCAATATTAATATCACTCACAACAATTAGTGCATTTGTACTATTTAAAGTTATTGACATTAATTAGTACCTCTTCTGTTACAGGAACAAAAATACTTAATGTTACTAACATTATTTCTGAACTAAAATTAATTGTTTACTAACATTAATTGAATTAAACCGTGTAAAATATTGGCTGTCAAAGACGTCTAGTAGACGGCTTTCAATGCCAATATTTTGGAACATCGCGTTTATGAACACGAGGCATTTTCCTGTTATTGCTATATTGACTTCCCTTCGTTATGATTTATGCCTTTCACCAGTTCAGGCGAATGTACAGTATTGTAATCTTCTCCTGTCGAACCAATTTTGGTTTGAGTAACTATTTGCATGTCACCTAACTGAAGTATTACAACAGATAGTACACCAAAGTATGACAAATCACGGGCACGAGTTGGGTACACCTATTCACAGATGTAATACAGTACAGTGACAGCAGACATGGATGTGATGCACTTATCGAAACAATATGGGGATGGGTAGCGATGAGAATGGAATACTACAGTAACAATGATGACTATGAATGCAGTAACAGATGAAACACGTGTTTCACAATAATTAGAGCATTGATTACGCTGGAAGAAAATGCTACCAGCTGAACCTATCTACTTACCTGAAGGAAATAGAAGTATAAGTACCAGATCTGCAATTAGTACAACAATGAATAAAGAAAAATAACCGATTAATGAAGCAAAACCCAACACAGAAACACCGTCATTGAGCAGACAAATCTCCGTTGCCATCTTGGGGCTCGGATCTGATAACTACATCAACGTGAGCGCAGTGGTGTGAACTACGTGTGTACAAAACATCGGCGTGTCAGCATCCTTCGCGACCAACGACTGGCCCGACCGCGAATTCCTTTGTTAGAGTGGATCCTCAGTAGCCAACTGTAGATCTAGCATCTCACTACCTCCGTGAAATTACCAGCGTAGCGCAGGTAAAGGGAGGAGACCAAAGCAAGTGCCAGAGAACTACTTTCACTGACAGTTATAAATATAGGCTCAATTTATCCGAACTTAACTGACGATCTGAAGACACATCGGGGAGACACATGTAATTTGCTGGAAGCGAGACTGGAACGGAGAGAAAACCAAGGGGCTACAGAACGACCGGAAAGTGAATAAACATCTCTCGATCCTCTTTTTCTCTCATTTATAGGCGAAGCAGGAAACAATTGTCTACTCTGCCGTCCAAAATTAGAGTGGAACATTCGAACCACGCTATGGACGGACGGTCGTATAAACCAGAAAGACTACTGGAGAGCGGTGCGGCTTCAGAAACTAATTATTTTCACCGTTACTGAAAAATAGCAACAAACGAAAAAATAGTATACGTGGAACTCGTTAAAAATCACACTTATTTGGAAGAGTATACGATTTATGCTCAGGAACCCCTAACCGTGTGATTCAGTTTCCTGATGGAGTAGCTGTGACTTTACCTGTAGTTCACAACCTGAATCAGATTTGGTAGCCAGATTAAACTCCTGTATAAGGTCACTAGCGCTACAAGATACAAACTAGCCATGAAATAATTGTATGGATCAAGCATTGAAAACGCCAATGAATTCCTATCCTTTCAACTGTGATTTATGATGCTATTGATTAAAGCACTGCTTCTAATTTTATCATCATTACGCAAATCAAGTATGAAACAATGGCATAGATTTTTCGATAGTGCGATAAAGAAGCACTAATAGTCTGAAAACGGATACCGACGCCTATACAGAACATAATACTACAATAGCCACGACTGATAACTGATTTAATGATGGTGGATATGATTGAAACAACAATTGTAACAAATATACTCTCAGTGACCATTACTAATCACCAGATTTCGTCAGAAGAGTTCAAAGCAAAAGATCTGAGGATCAAGTCTACCTTGTGTGGCAACCACAGACATTGGGATACGGAGAAAGTAAAAACTGATACTATTAAGGATTGGCTTCGGTAATTACCCACTCATAATAAAAATACAGGTAGCATTTGTAGCAATAGTGACAATAATTGCTCTATCAACCATATAAATTCAAAATATAATGGAAATATTAATTCCAATAACGGCTATATTTTGTCTTCCATGGAAAGAGTCGTACGAATTACAATTTTTCAACCAACACCAGACTGGAAGGACCGCTTGTTGACGATGGAGCACCATTCAGTGCCATCCATATCTAGAAGGTACGCCTTTCCAATCACGTAGACAACTCACCCTCTATCCAGCCAAACCCATGAAACCATTTCACGCTTCTTTCTAAGTGATGGTAGTTTAGAAATGGTGATACATTCAAGTACCAGACGGAATGATTTTGACTGTATGTAGATATATGTAATATCATGTAATTGCCGCATTGTTTTGGTCCGCTATCTGGTAGTCGATTGGCCATCTTAGTGAATAGTAGGTCACAAAGCCACTAGAATGAGTGAAGTACTGACTAATTCTGGTGACAAACTATTAACTCGGCCAGAAAATTGATGTTGTGATTCAATAGAAATTATTGATGATGCTTTTCATTCATATATTTCTATAGATAAATGTAATACTGAATTCCTAGATTTTGCTCTACCTGTTACTCTCAACTCAAATGAAGATGATAATTCCGTCTGCGACAACTAAAATGGTGCAAATTTCCCCATCCACTAATTTAAATGTTGATATTGCCTGAACCAATACCATCTCACATGATGATGCTATATTAATTATGATACAATCTAAAATGATCCTTAAAATCGTAAAAGTTTTACTATAGACGCCAAAATACCTGGTGATCCTCAAATTAGTGATAGTATTGACGTGTACTGTAGTGAAATGCACTTCCAAGAAGGGAAGTTCAGAGTGAACCCCACTATAGGTGTTTGGGTCTTCTTTCCACAGTAGCTTGCATCGGCAATGATGTTCATCAAAGGGGGAAGTCGGTGTTTAGGTAGAGTACTGCAGGATAAAGGAGTTGTTGGGGTTGAATTTCAATGACGACTATAGACGGAGTATGAAATGATGGAGGTACTTCCGGGCGATAAATACGCTTGTAAGTCTATGGGCATGAACACGACGAAGGAGGAGCCATATAAATTAATATACTTGTAAGTTGTAGTTGAGCGACTCACGTAAGCAAGGTCAAGGTCCTCTGGTAGCCGAAATGGATTCGTATTGGTTGACGAAACGGAAGTTTTGCGGTTAGGTTCATAATTAATGTTGCTTGTCTTTATCAGAAAGGAAGAAAGGAACACTCAAAAAAACTCCTAAGTAGACTCCTCCTGCTGCATAAAGGCAGGGGAGGGAGCATACTGTACAAGGTAGTGGAGTGGGAGGCACCGATCGCTATAATGGTCAACAAGGTCCTAACCACATATGGCTATTGTGAGAGGCCACACTAAACTGTGACCCTACAAAAAAATCACCAAAAGTCACTAAAAAAAACTTCTCAAGAACGAATTACACCAAAATTGGTAGAAGATACAATGCTGTTAATTAGTTAAATTAGAAATAGTTATATACTTGTATAATAATATTTAACTACAGGACTCGCTCATCAAGCGGTATGTGCATTGCATGACCCACTTTAAAAGTAGCCTAAACGATTTGTAGAATATTTGTGGTTGATACGAAGTTCCGATCGATGTAGTTTGCGCGACCCTTTGAAAAGTTGCAGAAACGTTTTAACGACAATAGTTATGATTATTGATTCAATTATCTGTCCTATCATATTTGGAGTTGTGGGTATTTGTCGTAATCATACCTTATGTTTTGAATAGGCATATAAGTTTTGTTTCCAATGATAAATATTCCCACTTTTCTTTTCGATTCACTCTACTGGTTAAGAGTTTGAAGGTTTTCTTTATCTATTTAGAAAACAATTTGAATTGAAGTTTCGTTATTTTATTATGCCTATCCACGTATTCCGTGATAATTTCTCCGGCATATGGCTGTTATTGTAATTCGCATGGTGACTGTCAGATTTAATTCTCTGATAAATTAGTCAGTCGTCCAGGTTGGTACTACAAATTTGCATTCGTGATTGGCGCATACGAACTTAGTTCGGAAGGCCTCAATAGACTAATTGTAGCTATGACTGGCTTTCTCACGACAGGGGTGGGGGTGAATGAACATAATAATCTCCGTATCTGTGGCGTGACATATTTCCAAACCCATAAATGGTAATTGTTAGAGTTGGTTCTGTTGCCATCTGGATTGAAATATTAGGTTGGGCATCTTGATGAACATGAGTTCGGTGGTGGCTGAACCGAATGGATCTGGTATTTTTTACCATGGGGTGTGTCGTCGAAAAGCAGATAGTGATCGTGGAAGGTCAGGGGAAACACGTGGGGAGCAGAAGTTCCGAAATTAAGTTGGCCTGCCCGGGTTGGGTTTTTGTTCAATGAGCCACTAAATAGCCTGTGCTGGTTGTCTGCATTGTTCATGCCGTTCCGAAAATATTCTGTTGGTTACGGCTCTTCATGTGGGGAGAGATGTACCGTGTTGAAAACACATGATTTATCGGACGTTTTGTGTAAGGCCGCATAGCAGATCCGTCTTTTTGGGATGTTTTTTGACTATTGGCGGAGAAAATATTTTTGTGTCGATAATGATGAGTGCGGTCGAACCGTCATGTTGGAATGTGTCATTTTGTACTAGAGTCGTCGTCTTCGCGGATGGTGTGTTCGTCCTGCGTTGTCGATATTGTTGTCATTTTTTCTCCGTGCAACATTCAGCTGAATAGCATGTGAGTTGTATTCATTCTGCCAGGAGGCCTTTTGACATATTGGTACACCATCTGTGAAGTATGGGCCAATGAAAATGTTGTCTTAATTTTGCGTAAATGTTTTTGAAATATTGACTTGTTTTGCGTTTGTTGATTCTTGGGTAATTGTTGTGGTTTTGTGTAAAATGTGATTGAAGTGTTCGTTTTTGAGTCCATGTGTGTCCTAGATTACTTGTACCGTAGTTTATTCAAAGTGCTCGATTTTGTCATTTAATGGTTAAATCCAATTGACAGATTTTTTTATGGTTCTGGGCACCAGTTCTGTAGATTGTTTAAGCCCATTCTATACAGTGATTGAGTTGTTGATATATGCCTGCAACTTATCTTCTTCATATTATAGTTGCTCGAAAAATTGTTCCACGGGAGGTGCCTGATGGGTTTCCAGGTATCTTCAGCCGATATTTAGCCGTACCACCGGTCTCGGTAATTTAACGCTTCAATTTTTGTCTTAGGGTGCAGTTTTTCAGTTTTGATACCGTGGTCCAATATTCGTTCGATGGATTGTTCTTCTGTTTCTTCCCGACTTCTGGTCGGTGTTCACCATCACATGATGTGGATCCATTTCCCCGGTGGGGTCTTGAAATTCTCTATTGATTCCGAGTTTTTGTCCTCTTCTGTGGTTTCTTGCGCAACTGTATTCGAACCTTAATCCATTGCTGTTTGTTACTGAATTTATCACTTGATACAGTTTGTCTGGAATGTTGTGCTTCTAGGTATATAACGAGTGTTTGTGTCCCCCGGAGTTTAGTATGCGTCGGGAGTTTTTTCTTCGTCCTTGAGTAGGCGAAACGCTTATTGATTCTCCTCCAGAGTGGCTGGCTTTGGCGCCAGGACTGCAAGTGATCGTGATACTATTTCAATAGACATGTCAGGTTGTTCAATTACAGTTGAATTTTCTGTTACTTATTAACTATATATGGGCCGTTAGCTATCGAAACCAGTTTATGGCGGTCTTAAAGTTCATCCCATCGTTTTACGCGTAAGAATACCCAGTCGTCTAGTAAACGGTCTCTGTATAGCGCCGTAGTTGGGCGTCATAGTCGCGATTGTAACGGGCCTGTGACTGGACGACCTTCCACTTTGTCATATGAACGACCTTTTCCAACCATGTCGTCCATGTGTCCCAAACCTCCTTTGGAGTTTTTGATCTTCAGGATTCTGCATTTATCGCTAATGCTGGTTTTGGATGTGGTAGTACCAGTTAAAAACTGCTAGTGATTGTGAAATGTGTGTTTGAAAATGATTAGTTTAATGTAGCCCACCCGTTTATAGGTCCCAATGCTCAGTGTTATCCCCAAAGTAGCTTCGTACGACTGATTATATTTTACGGTAGTACTTTTCGAAATGACCCTCCGTTTGGGCATTGTATGTTGTCGTGAAGATGTTATGTATTTTAATAATTTGACAGACGTATTGTAAAAACTTGGCGAAAATTCATCCTCCTTCACCATAGATTAGTTTCTACAGGGTCCCATAGTTGAAGACTCAATCGTGCAAGCAGTGCGTAGCCACGTTGGTTGCTGACAAATCCTCCATGGGTTCGGTCGTGATTAATTTCGTGAAGCGGTGTGATATTATTAGTATATACTGATTGTGGCGTAAAGTTGTGATAAGTTTCAAGAGGACGATGCCGATGGACTCGAGTTGTGTTTTACCACAACATTGATGAAGCAAGGTTGAATCCTTACGGGTCAATGCGGTGAAGAACACAATTTTGGAATCGTCGTGTCGTTGCAAAGTAATTGATTGCGCATGCGGGACAGTAAATGTGACGGCTTATTGTCTTGTATAGTTTCATCCACTGGGTGACTTTCGAGTCTGGCGTAGTGTTTTATATTCATTAATCTTTCCTTTACAGCATGAGGGATGAATATCTGAGGTCTGATCTCGGCTTTCCGGATGATGAATCCGTTTCAGTTGAACTCAAACGCTGGAACCAGCCCGTCATCAAGTTTTGGACATATAGTTTGAAAGAATGCGCCCGATTATTGCGTGATGATCAGATCCTTTGTGACGATTCCATAGAATATCGGCTCCAATGTTTTGGACCCGGTGAGTTGCACACACTTCTTCGGCTGAGAATTCATCCATATCGGTATCTCCCAGTTGGTGATCCTCGTCCGGGGTATGTGGGTGGACGTTGTTGAACGACAGCAAAAATGTGCTTCTTCTTTTGTGTTTGTCTTATCAATTTTGTACTGAATGTAGAAATAGAATTCAGCTAGTCATGACCGCCATCGAATGAGTCTGCCTGATGGGTCAGTAATTTTAAGCAACGATCCAAGCCCTGCTCGTTCTGTGTTGACGACAAACATCTTGTAGAAAGGGTGGAGAAGGAGTATTTTCTGAGCCTATACGACGGCAACGCATTCTTGTTCGGTGGTTGAAATTCCTTTCTTTGCTCGGTTAATGAATGATACCAATAACAGATTGGTTTCTGTTATGAATCTGGATTTGTCGATGGAATACAGGAGGGTTAGTTGAGGTAACTCCAGCTTCTTTGTCCCGGCAACTAAATGACTACATATAAAAGGTGTAGTTTTGTATATACTTAACATAGAGTAGTCCATGCAAATTTTGGAAGTCCGTGTAGATTACATAGATGAAAATACAGCGTTTGGAGGGTTACGAATGGTAACTGAAGAAAAAATCTATGAAATTTGGAAAAATGTATGGAGCATGGACTGTGGTCATAGAGATGGCGTGGATTTTAATGTATGAGGTTTAACAATTTTGTTACGAACTGTGTAAAATAACTGAATGATACATTCTATGCCCCTTTCACGCGTTGGGAGAGGGCAAGATTTGCAATTGGAAATTACTTTCGTCCTTTGAATGTAAATTCGTGGGGGTACTACATGTTTCAATACATTCTTTGCATGGAAACATCAATTTTGAATCCATAAATCCTTCATTACATGAATAAAAAAGTGGATCGGTACTACCCAATATGATGTATTCTTTGATTTTATGTAGAAAGAATGGATTGATATATGGGATTGATATATAGAATATGAGGAATATAAATTCCAATATGTGTACACCAATTACGGAATTCATGTTACATTGAATTTTAATAATGGTTCTATCATATCGAAAATATGAAAAAAGATAAATGGGTGCAATAAGAAAAAAAGTGCAATAAGAAAGACGTGATAAAGAGGGTAATATGAAGCACTGGTGCAAAAACGAAAAATTAATGGAATATGAAATATGTAAAAAAGTGAAGGAGGCCAAAAACAACATCAAAAATCCCTTCAAATACGGGTCAATCGTACCACATATGTGCTAATTCTTTGTAGTTTCATAACCATTCCATTCCTGTGAAGAGACAGATCTTATTGACATGCTGACATATGGAAATCACACAAATAATTATTATTCATAGAAATTAATCTGGAAAGTTATGAATGGAAAGAAATGAAATTTGAATGTGAGTATAAAATTTGAAACAATAGAAACTTTTTCGCAGATATGGGTATTGGTAGAAAATTAGTTCCTGTACACGGAATTAGGAAAAAGCAATTAAAAGAAATAAATGTTAACATTTATGATTGCAGACATGAAAAATGTGCTATCATTGATAAAAAGGGAATTATATGTACCTCTGCAAAATTTCCGTGTGTTAGTTGGTTCGATGTGGAAAGACATGTTGCAATCGCCGTTGAGTATGGAAAATGACAGATTGTTTGTGTTGAATGTCATTTCGTGGCGTCTGTTGTTCACGTTGATCGGTTCTCAACCAAAGTGGTCGAAGGAAAATTACCCGATGCGGAGAAAGGAGACAATTTTATGGTTGAAGAGCTGATAACAAATTTATATTAAATTCACCCAAAAGTATGGATCATTTCAAAATTTGATAAACTTGAAAAGGCACAGAACAGACGCTTTTAAATGGTTCTCAAAATGAAAATAGTGATATTTTCAATAATATTTGGAGTAGTAACATGTTCATGACATGTCAGAAAAGGAAATACAGTAAATTGTCTAAAAGAAATTAATGAAATATTCTATGTAGGGATGATATTTTCTGTCACGTGTAGCCTATCACTGACGTGGTGTTAGGCCTCGATAATGTATTTAATTGGCCCAATTAATGTTGCTAAAAGTAGTAAGAATGAAAGTACCGAAGTATGCCATCCTAAATATAGAAACACTGTGATGTATGATACTGGATCCGGAATATTCGACGTATGTGTTGACCTAAATTAGTGATGCGTTAGTTGAGAGGGCAGCGACGACCTGAAAAAAACTAAATAAAAACAGAAGAAAAGTAGCCTCCTTCTTTACCTACTTTTCTTCTCTAAACGAAAATTTTCTGCCTTTTTTTCTTTCCCCCCATCCTCCAGAATCCCACCGATAAGTAGTAAGATACTGATAGTCCTTTTGAACCTCATAGGTGTACACATGTCAGAGTACAATCTGAAAGATAGCGTTGTCGTCCAATCAGACGACGGAAAATTAGAGAATCAGATTAAAGAATGAATCCATTGTACACCTCCACAGTATATACGGAATATATGTTCAGACCTCTGTTTAATTTAGTTATATAATTTTTATAGTGTTTTAGGTTTTTGATAATAGGGGATAACATATTAAATGTATTCAGTTTAATATATAATAAAAATAAAAATATTTGATATGTTACCAAGTAGTATCTGCAAACATACATCAACATAAAAATTAGAAGTATCATGAATGTTTCTCAGAGAGAAACATTTGGATTCGAAAAGTTAACATGTATTAATGAAGATACTGCTGTTTGTGTTATATCATCAACCAACTTGTGTAAGGAAATGGATGAGAGAAAAGATGGTGTCTTGAACAAGTTGTTGGCAGTATCTTTGTGCATATTAAAATGTCGTGTGGGACGGAAGATGGTCGGAGAAGTTATTTAAATCATCCATGACGCTGACTTTGACGCAAGACTGTTCTCCAAACAAGTTTCCCATCTTGATGAGTATTAGCACATTACGACTGAAGTTTTCAGGAAATATCGGGAAAGAAAGTGAAGCATTAAATGATAACTCTCGAAATAGTTTCGCAGAACTGTCGGGTAGTGATATATATCTACTTTTTTCTCTCGCTATTCTGTTCTCAATTTCTAGTGGTCCCTGAAAATGATAAAGAAAAATGATTTACGAAAACATATATTAGTGAAGAATATGTGAAATGAAATGTATTCACCGTAATAGTAATATATTATACTATACCATGTTATCACCAAGGTCTAGGTCTAGATACAAAACGGTCTGAATACTAGCAAAATAAACTATTGTTTGTCGAAAGTAGCTCGCTATGAGGCGCGCGCATGATGCATTTGTATGAAATGATAAAAATCCAGTAAAACAAGCCCAGGAAAGTAGTTGTAACAAACAGATGATGTAAATAAGCACAGAACATGTGCATATGTAGTGTGCCGTATGTAATGTGCAAAAACCAGTATTTAGATAACGTCTGTTATTTGTAAATGCATTTTTGGTTCAAAGTGGAAGTTAGACAGACATACGGTGTCTAACAGGCTGTATGTGGACCGGAACGAAAATAAAGTACACAATCTAAACGATATTTACTCCATATGGTGAATGGAAAATGTGCAAAAATTTAAATAAAAAATATTTTACATATTTCTCTTCACCATATGGAGTGTATACAGTGCAAGAAATTTTGACAGTTTGTTGTACACCGATGCTATAATAACCGTTAAATGTTTTCAAAATATAATTCTAGATAAGTATAAGAATGGAAATGTTTTCCCAACAAGAACTAGAAACTATCAAGCGTTTTACAATTATGTATTAATCAGAACACAATTATGACGAATTGTACTGGAGTAAGAGGTACAACAACAACCGTGAGAAGTACAGGAACCCCATCAATAGCAGCAAAGGTTCCTAGTCGTCTACATTACTCTGCGGAAAAAGAGTTTGTGAAGCCGATTTCAATCATGTCGGCGTAAAGGCGTATGGTTGGTAGAGGCGAACGCCGAGTAGGATTCGTGGGTTTAGTTATAACGGAAAAGGTAGTATTACGAGAATGACACACAATGGTACAAACGAATCTTAGTTAAACAGTGATGTACTGAATAACGGAAAGGCGGATGAGAATTATTCAATAAAAGCAGGTGACGTGATTGAAATTTCTGCAAGAAATTGTGAACATAGTAGAGAAGTGATAAAGGTCCATCAACGACTTTAAAACTGTTAAAGTGGAATTAAATATGGAAGACTTGCAAAAGTTCCAAGAAAAGGTTCCACGATTAACCGCGGAGAAGTTAGGACTGTCTGTCTTCATGAATGAGTACAAGGTGTCAGCAAATGAGAAAGGTCGTGACATGTTAAGTAAAGAGGCATCAATCAAGGCTCCGAAATCCGAAGCTCGGAAACGGGATGAAAAAACCCTTGAAATGAAATGAATGGTACAAAGTCTCCAGTTCCTGATTCTAGAAATTTTTAGAAAGGTGTCTGGTAGCAACAAGAGTGGCGGAAAGTATGTCCACAGGATGATAAAGAAAGTACAGGTGAAATACTTGGGGATTGGACTGAAAGTTGAAAAGAGAAAGTAGAAATGGGTTGGTAAGGAAACGTATGAATTGGAACACATAGTGATAGAAATGTCAGAAACTGGACGAATGGAGCCGAGATTGTATTTGAAAACGGAATGAAAATGTTGGACGGGTTGATGATACTACCGACACCACTTCTATGTTTCTGGAACTGAATGCCTTCATTCATGACGTGTAATTACTCGGATTTAGTACTGAGTACTTTGGTTTTTTACCCATATGATCCACAACATTCAATGTTTTTAGGCCAATTAATGTGGGACATTAAAACATTGTAGATTTTCTTCAATACTTTCATATTTCCAATAAATTGAAATTTTATGAAGGGTGGGCATTCAGTGAGTGTAGTTACGTGCAGTGTCAAAAATACTGTGATACCATCAGATCGGTCCCTATTTTGTACAATGCTGTTTTTTCCTTCCAAATATGTTTTGGAAAGGGATGTCATCATTGCATTTATTGGCATCTAGTGTACGAAAAGTCTGACAGGGTGACAGGAAGGAAGCCAGAAAAGCAGTTGGAGACTGTAGGGAAAGCTGTCATCCCACAGGCAAAAGTGTGCCATCAACATTTCCTTGACCGAAAAATATCATGTGACCGTTAGTGTAACATGTGACAGGAATGTTTGAAAAAGGTAAATGGCATTCAGAGATTAAAATGGAAAGTATACATCTGTGTGGTTGTAGCGCAACGGAAGGAGTCGGAATATCAAATACTACGTTAGGTTCTGAAAATATGGTTATATATAAAATTTTGCTGATTAACTCACTAGCAGTGAAAAACATAACAAATATGGTATTCAATGTGTTTTGGATCCTTTATTAAATAGCTGAAAACGATATATTAAGAAAATGAAAAGAAAAACTACTAATCTGCTTCATTGTGATATGTATGGCCCATACCGTAATCAAGGAAAAGTTCTTCTCCTTTTTTGGTAACATACGAAGATTTATTATGCAAATATTGGTACGAGATGATGATGCATATGATTCACACTTCGGATTCCTAACAAATGCAGGATTTGACCTCCTTTTTCAAGAGATAAATCGACAATATTAGGGTCGATGAAACACATAGTAGGTGTTTCATCTCCATCACTAAATTGATAATCATTTATATATCTTGCAATGCACCATGGAGTAGCTACAATACAGAAAGTCTTAAGCTTTCCGTCACTATCCTTAAAGTTTTGTGGACAATTTTCTCCCCATTTAAATACTTGTACTGTAGTTAATAAATAATTTCCACTAATTTTTACTTTTGAACGACCTGCTGTTTTCAATATGATCGTAAACGAGGATTCCATATAAATGACAGATTATCAAATGTTGAGCTATTGTATTTTGAGGAAACACACACAAACATGGCTTCTCATGTTTTATTGTAGCCGGTTTAAGTGTCAAATCCAAATCGCAGGACTCTATTGCTCGTAAAGACTCTTTTTAACTTCCGTCAAGTACTTGTTTCCATGATAAGTTCCACCTACTGCACTGTATTGCATCATCTTTATTGAACAACCTTTGTTCTCCAATAAAATGTGAAATGAAGTGGCGGATATGCCTTGAAAAAATTTGAACTGTGGGAGGATCTGCTTTAGTTTCACATATATCTTTCCATTTTTTAACTTCAGTTGCCTCCAACATTCTAATAAATACACTCTCTTCTATCAGAACATCAAAAATTCCATTCATATTAGAATCCTTGTTTAGTACCTGACGGGAAAAAGAGAAACCAGCTGAATCCAAGAATTTCCCAAACAATAAAACATCCATATAGCAGCCAACAAACTTCATGTGGTTTGAAAGAAACATACAAGCCATTCCTACTGGAAATGTACCCAGACAAGGATCTAAAACCAACTCACGACGGCGTGGAAATTTCTCAATAATATTCGACATCCACTGCTTTGATTTCTGTTCCAGTATAAGTAGTACTCTTGAACCAGGCTTATTATTTTGAGATTACTTAAAATGTTTTTCATTATTGAAGAAGCTTTGAATGTTTTTCATCTCATTACATGTTCCTGAATAAATTGTGTAAATGGACACTGTTCGATTGTAATTAAATCGTCTTAACAATTCGTTCCACTCCATATCATATATCCAGAAATGAACTGCTTGTTCAGCCACTTACATATGAGTTAGATGGGGCTGCCTCGGATCCGGATTGTAGAAACCCCTTTTATTCGTGTAAAATAGGGGATTTAGCTCGACACACAACAAACGTTTTTCGTTTTTTTACCATTTCCTATTTCCTTATATTCTGGGATGTCCAACGGAACCAATTGCTTCTTCTACTTGAAGCGTTGAACGCATAATGGAAACTTCATCGGCGAGCTAAATATATATGTATGAATTACTTCCATTAGAAAACATTCACAAAATTCCATGAACAGTTTCATGCCTTCTTAATAAAATTGATGGTGTTCCCATTTTCCAATTTTTGATCAAACTTAGTGTGTATGGAGTATCTGTCAGTATGACATTTAGTTTCTATTATAAATAATCACCCATTATATTTTCATGAAAATCAACGAGATCTGCAAGTTCTACATCGTAACAACAGCAATATTTCTCCATTGAATCCTTAAAAATGTCCATAGCTTTACGAGAAACTGGCCCCAGCTGCAACTAATCGGCAGGTTATATCTTATCTTTACTTCCGGCTTTATTTAATCATTACTGTCGTCCCAAATTTGTGATAAAATAACCAAGTCGTCCATATGTTTGTCATCTGTATTATAATTAGTCTGTATATGCTTACAAATCTTATGTGCGG
>JAULBU010092769.1:1917-27224 GCA_032358235.1 Odonthalia washingtoniensis
AGTGTCACTATAACTTTTGCATGTTTGTAATCCATACCGTTAACATCATCTTCTTATTTATCATGTTCATAGCTACCTGCATTAGAAGGGCTGCTTGAGTGTTCAGAAACATTCTTAATTCTATGAGGACCTCTACACCTCATTGACCCACCAAAAGCATATGAAATTGTGTCTCTCAAGTTACTACCTTCAATAATGATATACGTATGATATATGAGAGCAAAAACTTCCAATCTATCCTGAACCAGCATGTTGCATATAGCCGTGTTCGATTGAAATGGATTGTCAGGTGATAGTAGTTTCTTCCAAGCCCAGGATGTTTTGTCTAATCAGGCCCTCGTCAGAAGTTTTACGTTTACTATTTAGAATGTATAGCCTAGTAAGTTTAAGTGGTTCGGAAAAGGGTCGTACATATAAGTTCATTAGTAATCACCGCATCTCCTCGCGTCACGTTGTGACTTTGATCCTAGTATACTCTGGTTCCATGCACATTGATGTAGACAAAATGCTACTATAGTATCCCTTTCGACTCTATCCGCAGCCTGTCGTTCGATGTACTTCAAGATACACGTGGGACCAATTTGTTCTTACCACTGGTGTTAGCCATTTTTGTGCTCGTGATAGGCTAAGTTTTTTGTACTTGTTCTTCACTTACTTGTTTGGTCGAATGATAGTCTTTCGAATGAGATGGTTGTCCTTTGAAAATGTCTACATTTTTATCCCTTTCGATTCTCAATCTAAATGGATATAAATAATTAAAGGGAAACAGGAAAATGGGAATAATTTCTGAAACGTGTGTTCGAACTTCAGCTGAATAGGAAATGTTCTTCAATTTAGCTGATGAATCCAATCTGTGATAGGATACACGTGTGTATATGAGTGTTGGATGTTGGCTCGCCTCTTCTTACTGAAAGTCATAGTACAGTCATGTATAGTTTGTTCTCGAGTAGGCATTCGATAATTCCATGGCATACTGTGGTGGGTAGTTGCCTGTCAGTGTATATTCTGTTCTAAAGTCGTATCTGATGACCGTATGTGAAGCTGTAGTGTGCAGTAGTCCAACCTTGTCTATATGCTTGATATTCAGTTCTTTATACCATCTGTATCCCGTGTAACAGTATTCGTCCTGTAGTTCTTATACGTCTTTTCATTGTCCATAACATTGAACCTTTTACCCGTTTACTCTTGGTACTATCCGTTTTCGTAAAATTCCGGTCATGACTTTCACGTGCTCGCCCTAATTTCTCCATCATTTTATTGATGTCTATCTGCATTAATCTCCTCATCACTTACTGATCATTTTTGTGTTTTTATCCTCTTATCATTTTATTCATCCATTATCGTCACCATTTACAGTATCTCCTACCATTCGACTACATTCATCATTACATACGTCTCTCCCTTTTCCTGTAATTCAATATGCATCTTCCCTCCCCTCCGTCTCCCCTTTTTCTTGCAACTAATCATTCATCTGCCCTTCTCGCTTTTTGAATTAACAACATCATCTACATTTATCCTTTCATATCATTGCCATTTGTAATATAGTATTTTCACCATCATCTTCATTATTATATAGTATTATTACCTTTCTTCTTTACTATTATATAGTATTTCATTCTTCCTATCTTCATTATCATAGAGGATATATTACCCATTCTTCCTCATTATCGTATAGTATTTTACCCATTCTTCTCCTTCGATATCACCACCCTTTCATTATCTTATTGTATCACACATACCACTCGTTCGTGTCTCGAATCCTTTGGGAGGTTGGACACGTTTTCTAAACGTTCTTTTTTCTCCTCTTTGTAATAAACATACAGAGGAACTCCGGGTGAAATCCCTAGATGTATAGTTTAATCTTGCGGTTGTAATTGTAAGATATCCAAGCGAACCACTATCTCTAACGACAAAGTCGTTATGACTATTCTGCGAAGGGCAATCTATAACAGTGAGAAGAAATCAATCCCCTTCTGTTGCAATTTCTGTACGCCATTTTTCATTGTTATCCAAATTCATCTTTACACATATCAATCCGATCCATAGGTCTAACACTTCACTTCTTTTCGCCATATGTACAAATTCTCTTTCGAACAGTTTTTCCAGTAATGATCTTGTACTGTATTACAGGTCAATTTCATTGTTCCTCTAATCTGTATCATTGTCAGCATCTCCTTTTTTTATGATCAGATTCCATTCTTGTCTCTTTTACTCATATTACAAATTTTCTTCTCCTGGAAACGTTTCTTCCACTTCATAAAAGGAAGAACCAATTTCAGTTGTTGAAAACCATTCAAAACATTTTTCAAATTTCTTGATTTCTAAATCTAACAGTTCATACATGCCATCAAGAATGCAGTATCCTTCATCATCCAGTTGTTGATTCTTCCTAGAAAAGAAAGCTTCTCCAAAGCCACTAAAGTAGTCATTAAATGCATAAGTCCAACGTTCGGCTTCATCCAAATATTTCAAAGCTTTCATATGGACTATTTGCTTCTTTTCAGCCCACACCCATGCCATATTATTTAATTCTATTATGTGATCATACTCGAAACATATATGCAGACTATGACCATCAGGTAAATTTTCTTACTTTAGTAACGTCCGGGTGTCCCTTATTGTTATCTTCTGACGCACATTATTGCGGCCCCCAGAACTTCCATAATATCTCTGCTCTTCTCTAGATATTCGTCCAATATTTCGGCCTACTCATTTTTGCTTCCAAACCTTTGTCTTCGATGTAATAACATGTTTTCAATGGTAACTACATCTTGACACCGTTGTATCATTTTATGTTGCTGTCCTGCACATCCATATGGTCGTAATGTAGGTGAGAGGGAGTTATCGAACGGTTCAAGGTCTTTTCTACGTTGAGAAGGTGTCTTAGGAGGTGAAGTTTGGTTTTGAGGTACCGGGGTTTTAACACTTTTCGTACTTTTTGGGGGCGTTTGAGGAGGTGTTTGAGGTGCTGGTTTATCTAAATCGAAATCTAAATCTCCCATGATTTCAACTAATGCCTTTCCGTAATTCTTCGTGATATTTTTTGTAGAGACAGGGGGTGAATCATCGTCGATATCAACTATGATAGCGGTCGGATGTTTTCATTTTCTTCCACATCTTGTTCTAACTTGACGCCGCCCTCCACTCGCCCCCATTCCACTGATTTTTCCCTTTGTGGTTCATGTTCGGGTTCTTCAAAGAAGGGTCTCCATATATCTTACCAAGTGTTGTGTGGAGATTTTTAGCACAGACTTACAACTTGGGGGCATTCTCGCCTGCTACCAACTCTATTAAATTCATATGATTGCAAATCGTAGTGTGCATGTTCTGCGATCTTTTCCTTTTCTCTGTAAGAACGGTTCACATAACTTACTTCATTGTGTTCTGTGCAAATTCTTCTTCCAGATCACCGCCATTATTTCCAATTTCATCGTACAGTTCAGTAATTTCCTTCAAAATTGTATCATCATCTCTGTAGAAACCATTGGCACTCATCGACTCCCTTTACCCACATTGAAAATTTGCTTACGCCCCATTGAAAAAAAGCATGATATCTTCCTCTGTTTCGTTCAGGAGAAATACATTGTCAAAAAATGCTACGCCTAATATTTCAGACTACTCCACATCCCCCAATTTATCAATTTCCTTCAACCTTGTCATAACAAATCCATATATATCCAACATCTTCGTGACACGTAGATAACCAGCATACATACTTCATCCCATATTATCCAGGGTTTTACAACATTGTATCTCTTTATTAATATAAACTGTACCAACCAACACAAACTGTTCACAATACTCTTCCTTTAACGTCTCATGGAATTGAATGACGCTCGACATTAGATCATTAAAAGATACATCCTTCTTCGTCTGTAAGGAAGATATGTTCTTAGTCCGATTGAGGATTATCGCTTCTAATGGTGTCATCTGCTTATTGATCTGGACACTATTCATACCATTTCCCATTCCAACTTCTCATTACTCTCCGTTTTTGACAACATTTGAATTGCAGAAAGTCGATTACGACCGTTGAAAACAATCAGTATGTTTTTCTCACGTAAACACAGGTTTTCCATTGTCTCGAGTAAATCTTTCACAGACGGAATCTGACTTATCATCATCATTTACTGTCGGGACTTTACGGCCGTACTTTTTGTGCTGTTATAACTACCTCAACGGCCTTCTCGCTGGTGATGTTGAACTTGTGCAGTTTCAAGGAAATAACATCATCATTCACACAGTTTCTTTCTTTTTCAGTTATCACTTCCTTTGGTTTCACGTAGCTAATCATTGCCTTTAAATCCAAGCAGTTCACAAATCTTTCCTTCAAATCCATATCATGCTGTGTCTCGGGATTTGTATTACTCCTGAAAGCACATAATACGGGTATGTCATTTTCCTTTACTCATTCCTTATGACAACCTATTCGATGATGATCCTATCCAGACTCTCGGATCCCCCCTACATTGAATCAATGTTCCATTTTCTAACTTCCGCAAAAGTTACAGTCTGACACCGAAGGGTCACCTTGTTACTAACGCACTCCCAATTGCAACTTTTGCAATATTTATTGAATCTGTTTGTCCTGTTCAATTTTAAAAACTTGGCGGAATCATCTCCAGAAGTACAGTCTGCGCAGAATAATGTAACCCTATCACATGCTCCAATACCCATGGATTTAATATCGTTTTCATACTGTTCACCAAGTAACGAAATGTGAAATATCGTTACCCCTTCCACAGACAGATAACGGTGCAGACATGACGGGATTGTTGACGAGCTCGCCATTGTCGACTTATCTGTTGCCGTTCGTTACTTTCTGAATTATGTTGGGGTAACGCTGTCTAATATTGAAATTGATGGTATTAAGTTAATTGCAGGTTGAAATGGCTGCTTGAAGGTGAGGAAATTCGTCCGAGGTTCAAGTTTAATGCGCTTACAATGATATGATCCTTCACACGTTTTTTTAATGAATGACAATAGTTGATTTCAAATTTCAAGCTAACAGTACATGTGATAATATTTACGTGGCCTCGCTTCTTGCAGTGGTACGTTACATACAACTACATACAACCGTATAGGTTGAAATAATGTCGTGACCACCACTCCCATGTACTGTACAAAATTTTGAAAAAATAAACATCAAAACTTTTGTCCAACTGGACAGGGAGTTTTTGCAAAAACTCGTTTTTGTTTTTTTGTAGCAACAAATTCAATAATGAATCTTTTCTAAAAATTCCCCATCCAGCTGGACAAAACTTTTTAACTTTTTTCAATTTTCAAAATTGTAAGAACAGTTTCTACCACCCTCTACTAAAATTATATAAAACATTACACGTGAATGCATACAGATCACATGGTCCAACATCCGCCGCTACAATTTTCTACTTTACGTCTCCTCAAGACTTTTTAAGTAGAACATCAAAACACCGTCACAAAATTAAACCCGTTTATTTCTAGAACCGTTCTATAATCTGCTATTTACGTTACTTTCAGTTAAAGACGGTGAGGAACCGGTCTTATCTGATCAACTCAACATCTGTAATTTTTAATTCTTTATCTGCTTTTTTACATCTTTCTGATCATATTGATTCATTTTTTCATATGTCTACAAACCATCTCCAACAGTTTCAATCGTGATCCTCAGTAATCAACATAATGGCTACATCTTCACCTGCTGCACATAGCGCTGTATCAAGTAATGCGTTACATCTATCAGAAGGTGAACATGAACACTCAAGATTTCTCATATTTTCTTTTCTACAACGCTTCGGATGTAAGGCGTTTCAAGATCTACAATTTAACTATAGAAACCTCTCCTTTAAACTATACTTGATATGGGTCCGTTCGGATACCGACCCAATTCATGTTCAAGTCACGGAAAGATTGGAAAAAAGGCTAATAAAATGGGAAAACGTTGAAATATTTCATTTTTCACGTTTCTGGACCTATTGTTGACGAGACTTTAGCTGAATTCAGAACGCAACAAGTTCTACAGATAGACCGTTCCTCTCTTGCAACATATATACTTATGCGCAAAGAGATGGACGTATGTTGGAAAATTTTAACAACGTCTTCAAGACGAAGAATAGGTCAACTGGATTCTTGATTGGTCAAACTTATTCTTAACTAGTTGTTAAATCAACTTCGAAGAGTCAACAATCCAATTTGTATCGTATTCCAGTCTCAACGACTTTCGACTTCATGCTTTACTTTCACAGCGTTTCTATCACTAATCCATTCATGAAGAGGAAAACAGAGAAGCATCTCATAAGTTCGAAAGATAATACAGATACGAAATTTTGATTATTTGTTCATACATTGATAAACGAATAGACTGAACTACTACGAGCAATAAACATTGAACTGCCGAGACAACGTTTTCAATATTATACTTATTACAGCTGGGACAGTTCAACATTCTTTGTAATTGAAAAAGGACAGGAAGGTTTCTGTGCCATCAATCAATAACAGACATTCGTATATGATAGTGTGCTAGGCACTTCACAAGATTTGGTATTTCCGGAAGCTTGGAAACGTATAGAACAAGAGGATACTGCATTTCCTTACATCACGAACTACTTCATCAACACCCTTTATGAATTTTTTTCCAACACTCAAATTTACGACGCTGATTAGAAGGAAGTTACTCCTGTGTTTCTGTTACCATTTCCGGACAATGAAGAGACTTCAAAATTGCGGTAATGCTCTTACAATTTGCTGGAACATGTTACTGATCCTCTCAAGATAAATGTTCCGAATAAGAATACGGCTGGGGATGTTGCTATGATACAGCTTCTTCAATACGAATACATTTCTCCCAAACTTCTACAGCTCCTTTAAAAATATAGAAAATATTATTAGGACACATAAGATCTGTAAAGATAAAGAAACTAATGATGGTATAGATTACATACATTCGAAAGACTTGGATATTTCCCCACAAAGTTTGTACGACAATATTGATTAAATCAATTCAAAAGAAGAGTATGAGATGAAAACTCAGTGGATTCTTTCCAGCTGGGGCCTGTTACATGTAAGTATATGGAAATTTTGTAAGATTCAATGCAGAAATAGAGCTGTTTTTACGATGTGGAATTTGCGGATCTCCTTGATGTTCATGAAAACGTGATGGGTGAATCTTTACGGGAGAAAGTGTACTTCATACTGACAGACCCTCCATACAACACCACGTTTGATCAACATTTCGAAAACTTGGAACACGACTACTTTCATGAAGAAGACATGAAACTTTTCATGTCATTTTGTGAAACCGATTTAATGGAAGGAGTTAATGCACATATATTTTTCTCGGTGCTACAGTTTCCACTACGATGCATTTTTCATTACGTGTTAAACAATTCAAGCCAAAGAAGCAATTGGATCTATTAGACAACCCCGTGTACGATGAAATTGGAAAAGATATGAATACGGAAAAAATGTGTTCTCTTTTGAGGAAAATCCCATATTTTTCACAAAGAAAAGGTGTTCCTACAATATTTATCCGAGTCAGGACTGTCTAATTCATCTAGCGGTAGTTGAAAAAGCAGTTCATCTATGGAAGGCTATGATGGAGTGGAACGAATCGTTACGACGAGTTTATTACAATCGAACAGGCTCCATTAAAACCATTTATCAAGGAACATGCAATGAGATGAACAACATTCCGAAGGTGCCCATTAACGAAAAGATTTTCAAGGAATCTAAACAAAATATTCTTGGTGCAATAGCACTACTTCCACCGGAACAAAAAGATACACAATGGATGTCCGATACCATCGAGAAATTTACACGCCCGGGTGAGTTGGTTATGGATCCGTGTGGGGGTATATTTTCTGTGGCACTTAATTCTATTCTTCTTACAAATCACAGGAACATTGTTGGTTCCGATATAGATTTTTCATGTTTGGAACATTCTTGAAATGAACTGGTTGCTTTTTCCCGTCAGTCACAAAACAAGGATTCTTATATTAATGTAAGTGATGACGTTCTTCGGGAAGTGTTTTTATTAGAGAGGTTAAGGAAATTGAATTTAAAAACAGAAAATATATATGGGAAATTCCACCTGGTCTCCTTAAAGTTCGAACTTTTCCAAGACATATTCGCCACTTCATTTAGCAGTTTATTGGATAAGCAAGGATATCCAATAACAGTGATGAAATACCATTGCGTAGGAGGAAATTATCGTGGTAGTAAGTTCTAGAGGGAATTCTAAGTGAAGCTTTACGAGCAGTGGAGTCCTGGTCTTTATATTTGACACTTAAGATGTCTGCAATCAAATATGAGAAGGCTGGTTTGCCCAGGTAGAAAAAGTTACGAATGAGTGGCGGATGAGTGGCGGTTTTCGGCGATGAATGGCAGATGAGAATATTTTTTCAATTTTTCAATTGTTTACTGTTGAATACAGTCATAAATGGATCACTAATGGTGCGACATTGAATGAAATAGAAACTACTAATTATTATGGACCATAAATGGCGGATTGAAAAATTCAGAAAATCAAACTGACCATTCGTCAGAGATTCCGGAATAAGAAAATTTCTTTTAGTGCATACCATGCTTCTATTCAACCGCCACATCAGTGGTCACTAAGATGGAGAGTGAGTGGCTGCATGGTATTCTAGTGGCTCCTGGGATGGCGGACGAATGGCTGCATGGTATACACAAAAAATAATTTGAAATGTTTGGCATCCCGTCTTTTATTTTAAAGCATCCAATGATCAGTTATTCATGGAATAACTTTTTATGGTAGGAAATAGAAATTTTGATGAAAATGTTCCCTCTGTGAGATCTAAAAGTTTAATCGAATTAGATATTTTTGCATCCCATTTTCAACGTTAACAGCGATATTGAATTGATACAATGGGGTGGTATAGGTCTTGTTGGCATGTTTCTGTCTGTATATATATCATCATATTCCATAGTATCAGCTAAGAAAAGCATTATGGTGTCTCCAAGCATGAAGAAAGGCCGTATGTTTTTGAAGTCTTTCCGTTTACAAATGGTATGAACTTAGAAACAGGAAAAATGAACTAGGAGCGAGAAAAGGGAAACAACAACGAGAAAAGGAGGAACAAAATGACAATGAATTCATCAAGGTCAATACATTCCATCCATTCCTCAGAAGCGCCCCCACATTACAACTTCCAACTCCAAAATATACATCATCGCCGATGAAATCGCAAAGCCTAGCCGTCTTCATCCCGGACTCTCCAAACAATTACAGTTCCCGTAGACACATATACTCACTTCTAACTCTTCCTTTCATCTGTTGACAATTCCACCGTCATAGAAACTATCACTGACGTTCAATTAATTCACCAAATCATTCACTACACTCCTATTCATTACTGAGTTCACTACACTTGATCACTTTACTGGTACAAGACATTGTGCGAATCTTTTCACAATGCCACGTCAAGAAATGATCTCACTCAGTGCTCTTTTAATAGCTACAGATTTCGCGAATGGTTCCACAGACTCTGTATGGGCGCCTCTCATGAAACAGTTCTGTTGGAAGTATATCTATTGAACTGTTCTTATTGCCTCGACTTCCTTCATTATTCATATGTCCTCTTTTTTCTCCCTATTCGAACTCTGTGTTCTCCATTTTCAATGAACCTAAGCGTAATAAGATTTGTAACTTGTAATCCACAGCAGTTCTCTGAACCAAGAGGATGTGGCTATCCAAATCAGTAAGAAATGCCGTCAGATACATTCGATTGAACTATACCATATCATCAAGTGTCTTCAAAGAATATTGTGGCAATCCATACATAACTCCGTTATCAAACATTATCTCATTCTTTCATTCCTTTTACTCCCTATTTGTGTCATTATTTGATTCAGAATCATCATTAATAAATGGAAGAGCGTATAATCTATCAATATCAAAATCTAAACAATTTTAAATAGTGCTTACATTGTGATAATTTCTTTTTTCGTATATGCTTTACCAGAAATATGTACAAAATCTTGAACTTCAGGTGCATAAGTATCATTATATGTTGAAGCGATTAACATTACTGTAACACCTATCAATTGTAATTTTCGTCTAAAAACTTTTACCATAGATAAATAATGATCATTATATTAATCGTTAGGTATGAAGTTTCTTGACGTAATTTAAATTTAGAATGAACATCATATAACAAATCCTGTAAAATACATCTCATTTTAGATTTTATATCATGTTTTTTTAACATATATAATGAATTTTCCATGAAAAGAGTTTCTTTTTTCATAAATTTTCTATCACTATGAGATGCAAATTGAAATACTGATATACAATCACCCATATCGTATCATCTATATCAGCTACTCCTGGTGGCAACACTGTTTTACCATATAGTGTACGTGGTGCATCTACTATAGTAGTATACTTTCATAATTTCTTTTTGTTCAAGTTGTAAACTATTAAATGATGATTCTCCACCACCAATCCCACAACCTTCATTATCATCAATAATAACACCACCAATGGTACTATTCACTTTGAATTCAGTAGCGTTACTAGTATACCATCTTCAAATTTATATACACTATTACTATTACTAGCAAATTTCAATTCACATTCCATATCTTCTTTACATGATATAGGTGATTGTCTTACAATATTCTTATTCTTCTTTTTATTATTTATATTAACTATTAATGATAAATGTTTTTATCTTGATTTTATCGTAATACTTCTTAAATTTCTTGGATCTATACTTGAAGTAGCCAAAGGAGATTCACCTCCATCTCACCTTCATTACCAGATACAATATTATTAATAATAGTTCTGTTACTATTATTATTATTATTATTATTATAATTACTATTGTTTGTTAGAGTTCTGGTTGAAGATGATGATGAAGATGTAATAACACTTTTTCAATTATGAATATTAATATAATTAGAAGTACAGGAAGGTTATGATTGGGCTGAAGAAACTAAATGAGCAACAGAAAGATCTGAACTTTTTGAATATATTGTAGCATCTGAAACTTGTGATGGTTTCGTTCCTACTGTACCAGTACGTATAATTTTATGAGCTGCTGCTTTATTACTTATTTGATTTGAATGTTTCCGAGATGCTTTTTGAGATGATACAGAAGTACGTACTGCATTAGTAATATCGCCTAAAGCTCTTTTTGAAGGAGTTTGGGAAAGAGAGGAAGTTGATGATGATGGTGATGTTATCATAGTGGTTGTGGTAGGTTTCATTGAATGATGACGACAAGTAGTTGAATGAGAATGATGTTGGATGGTTTCGGAAATAGCAGGTTCAGGATGGTTATTCTCACCAGTTTGTTGTTGTCGTTGTTGTGTATTCGAATAGACCTCGACACGTAAATTACGAGTTGATGTCCCATTATTGAGAATGAAACTAGAGATTCAGGAATGATTCACAAAAAGAAGGAAAAGGAGGGGGAGGGATGGAGATTGGAGAGGTGAATATGTAAAGGAACGGTAAAAAAGGAAGGAGGGAATGTGAGAAATGTACCTCGACATATACAATGAAAAATTTTGAGATGATGAGAATAGGGATAATGTGACTACGACGCCAACAACAACTACGAAAGCGTATATGGTTTTGAAAGTATTAACATATGAAGATTGATGTAGCGATGACCAAGTCGAAGTAGATGTTGTTTATATAATTGAAGATTTAGATTAAGCAATGTATGCCTATAATTTATAAAATAAATTTTCATTAGCCGGCCATGGTCGTGGTCGCTATGGTCGTTATGATCGTGATACTGGTGCTGCTGAGTATGATTAACTATTGAAAAACGTTGATGCTAAAATTGATAAATACATCAAAATAAATCCATCGATCAAAATAAATCAAAATATATCGAAATGAATCGAAAGAAATCAATAAATAAATCTTACAAATTATTTACTAATTGTAATAGACTGGATTCGCCAATGAATTTTGGACAGCTGGAAGTTCTACAATGTCCGAAATCAACCAAGCTTCATATCTTCCAACCAAAATGAAATTGTTTTCATTTTTTTACATCTCATCTCATTAAACAATTGATTACTTTGCTCCCTATCCCCCAACAATTTCAGTATCAACCTCAACCTCAACTATTGTGATACCACTCAAAAATGGATGCGTCCAATACTGCCAGGGTGCCACCTCCCTGTTATTAATACAATATCAACAAAAGCAACTCAATCCGTTCAACTCAACCAAGTCCATAAAAATCTCACTCTCAGCAACAACAAATTGTTGTTTCTGTGTTAAACACAATAAACAAGCAAGCATTATACCAATATCATCCGCTGGCTGATGAGAAAAGTCCCTACATGCCAAGTAATGCATATTGTAATGGAACTGGAAATTTAAAAACTAACAGCGGTGCAAATAATACAAACAAAATTCATCGTTTATCCCCGGTTATAGGCCACAATACACCGTTACCTTCGATTACGAGATTCCCACCTCAGCATATTCAAACGTTTCCATCCTCCATTATTTCCACACCCACTGTGTCAACCATTACCAAAATCAATAATTCACCTCTTCCTCCCTGTCTTTTCCTCATCATCGGCATGTGTTTCCAGGGATATGTCCATGTCCATTTCTCCATCCCCTCATACTGGTAATGTTACATCTACTGTTTATCGTTCTGCTTATAACATGGATCCCCGATTTCCATCATCTTTGTCACGTATTCGTGGTACTAGTACTGTCGTTTCTGGTGCAGCGAGTTCTACTCATTCTTCTTTGATCCATAATTCTATGATGAGGCGTTCTCCCGCGCCAGTTTCTGGTGGCAGAGCATACTTCATTATCTTCACCTCATCACATGCAAGGTAGAAATTAAAGCGGTACCAATCTCCTATGAAAAGTGCTAACAATATAACAATGCATCAATTAAACCTTCCCAATATTAACTGAACTAAAATTTATTTATTGATCAAAGCTATATTTCCAGTTTTCCAATTACCATGCCTTCATCATCAATGCCGAACATTCTATTTTCATCAAATATTACACCTGGATGAACGATAAATTCAAATAAAAGCAATACCAAATTAATAGCTGACTATACGAACTCAGAATTCCCGGACTACAATTCAATTTCAGATGTGATATTATTATATCGTCAAACACAAAGACGTCTGAATACGAAGTAGTAGGATGCGGAGGCCATTACCATGAACCACACTTCAATTGTACGATATTTTCAAGCACTGAAATTTACTAGTGGACCAGGTATCGGTTGATCGAAAAACTCTGCCAAAAAAATTGATTCAGTTTCCATGATACAGAACTTAGCCACTGGCAGAATGTTAGGTCAACTTTTTCATCTCGAAACCAACATGTTTTTCAAATTTTCACAGAATGGTATACGCGGATAATATGTATAGATTTATTTAAGAAACAATTGAAGGCTGTGGGCGAATTAAAAGAAAGGGCTGCATAAAAAAGGACGCCGCTGAAGTTGTATAAAAGTCCTTGGTCGCCAAACAATAGGCGGATCTTAAGAAAATGAAGGAATTCGGGAAAGATTATCATACTGGTAATGATGGTACTTGACCGGGCTTTGGATTAAGTAGTTATAGAATTATCATCGGTGATAAACAGGAGGCCGGACGATTGCAGACTACATCTACTCCACACTGTTCTTCTTCTTCCCCGCGAAGACGTGTTGAGACGCTGTTGAAATATATGATGGTCCCGGAAGTTGTAAAGAGATGAATTAAAAGACAAGCAATGGTAATGTTGAAAAGAGGAATCTTGAGTGGTCTAATTTCATTGCCAGGGATTCATACCCGTCACTTAATTCACGGAAAATCCCAGCTGGGACCTAAATTTCATTAACTCGCTCCAAAAAACATACTACTACGACTCCTGATGCGAATTCGACTACTTTTTCTGCTTCTACTGCTTCCAATGTGAACACCGTAAATACTAACATGATTTTATCAAGAGGTATCCCTCAATATCATCGTAATTCTTTTCTACGAAATTTTTCCAGTTGACCGCAACAACTAGATATAGAAGGAGAGGATGAGAGGAAATTACTGGTCGACTTGGGATGAGAGATATGTATGCTGGGAGGGCAGGCGTATATATAATGAGTTTAAACATAGAATTAGTTTTAACACGGGCGTGGTTACACAAAACAGCATTAGTTTATTTAGACATTTAGATAATCAAAACCAACTGTTGCTGATATTCTCCTCTTGGGAATTCCACGCAGTCTATTCGTTGCTTTTTTGTTACGCTCTGATCGCATCATAGGTCGCATCTCATAAATGAAATAGATTCTATGTTCGTATTTAGAGGGGTTATATGTTGGCTTATTCGTCTCCATCAAACATATATGATGAGATAAACATTTTTTACTATCGAACCTTGGACCAGTAAATTAACATTTATCATCACTTGGCCGCTTGCTATATACAGTTCCATGTCTTCCGTTATGTAACACATTTTCTGCTCAACGAGCAAAAAGTAGAAGAAATTGATCATCAAATATATTCGCCTCTAAGAAACAGATTATCTTGCCATAATAAACATCAACATCTACATTATTGTCTGTGAAATCTGCAGCTACATAGAAATGCTCCCTACCAGATGAATGTTTCATACCACATTCAGATTTATAAGTGATGACATTTTTTGTAATATTACGGTCATCTCTTAATCTGGCCCAAATAACAACAGGCATCATATCACTGATTTGTCCTTCTGCAAGTAATTGACTGACAACTCCTCACGTACAAAGTATTGGATTAAATGGCTACAAATATTGACACCTGTTAAAGCACTTACTTCTATCACAGTAAGTTTTTGTCTTGGATGAAGAAACGTGTAGTCAAGCATATCTGCACGTTGAGGTACAAGGCGTTTACCACTGTGAATCGATCTATCATCTTCCAATTGTAATACTTCTGGATCTAAATTTGACTTCGACAAATATAGATGTACCGCCGCCTCAAAACGAAACATTTTCCATGACAGATTCTGCAAATGTATTTGTCGCATTACATCGACATTTTACCTCACCAATATAATTTTCCATACATCATTGCGCAAGTTAGGAAAGAGGACCAAAACATCTAATCGCTTTCTAAACGTGCAAAATTTCATGAAATACAAATTTTCATATGTTAACACGGTCGTCGCGCATCGCATAATAAGTCTCTCTCAAATGATAATGAAACGATTTTGAAAGCATTCCAATCAGTTTTAAATCTTCAGTTGTCAGAATCCAACGATTCAGAAGCTCACATAGTTGAACCAAATACCACCACCGGTCCATCAATTTTTGTGGTGAAATATCGTGTAGTACTGGAACGCTTGTCCCGGTAACAAAATGTTTCCATTCTGTTTCATTCTATATCGGAAAGTCCACGAGGGTTTTGGGAACCTCCAGATAAACCTTTTATTCCAACTGTTAGTGAATCGTCAACCAAAAATAGGTTTTACGATCACGTAGAAAATATACATCTTCTGAAATTGGGACGTCCGACACCCAAAACCCAATAATATTTGGTATAATATTATGATATAAGAGATTCATTATATAAATTGTAAAACTTTTAAATGGTCTTAGTTGTGGTTCTCGACAGTAGTATTTTTAAACATGAGATTACAGACCATTTTCTTGCAACATAACATCCAATTCAGCTTTTGAACTATTTCTGAACGCTTCAGTTGCCTCTTCAATACCATTTGTGACATCTACGTCTGATCTCACCTCAAGATCATCGTAATTCCATAAAATCGTCGGTTGATTTCTTCTATTTACGTCTTGAGCATATTTAGACTGTTTAAATAAACGATCAGGAAAATGAACATGTCATCGTTCTTTAACATAAACCCCCCATATTTTACAGGATAGAAATGCGCAGTACCCTTTATGTCCTTCCATTCCGCTCAGCTTTATCGTAGCTGCCATATGCGCACCTACAAATAATAAATGTATCCTTACCTTGCGCTCTCCATCGTCCCAAAATTGTATTTTCACACCATTTTTAAACACTCCGCTCACCTAGAACAGGATTAAGAAATGATAATATATTCTTCGGATTCTTTGGACCAGGTATTACCAACAGTGGTAATACATTAATTAAATTGAACCTAATGAAAGGCGAATGGTTCAAAATTATGGAAATAAAAAGCCAAAACGAAAACTGTGTTGAGTTGAAATGATTGACCCAATCAGCCGACAAATCAAGGAAGATATAATTTTTGATTTGATCATAACCACCGAGATGCTCATCCAAGTTTTTAAATAAATATCCAGAAAAAAGTCCTCGTATGTCGATTTCTGGTTATTTTTGTCTATAGAACGTCTCATTTTAGGTTGATAGTATTGATAGAAAAGCTCCAGACCCGTCTTGGAATTCTTTACACGCCCTTGCATACGATCTTTGATTGAAATGTACTGAAAAGGGGATATTTCACGACTTGTACAATCACTTTTACCATCACCGTTTCATTTTTCTGTAACTCCATCAAAATTATTTAGTATTTTGTGGTTGTTGCTACAACGAAAAAAAGTAGAAATTGAAAGACCGTATTTTCCTAGAATAGCTAATTTCAATCCCTTGAACCTATTGTAGAACATCTGATTCTCCTTTCGCAAAAGTGCATCCATCATTCCATTGTTTGCATGAAAACGAATATGAAATTCGTCGAGCCAAGCATGATTCCTCATGAATGTTCCCAACTTTGATGGAGCTGTACACATATATGTAAATCAGAATAAACGAGTTTGTACGTTTCAAGAGTAATTGTAGAAAGAATATGAATGCAATGAATTTAATTTATTGGGTTTAACGACGTACGAAAGTCAAACTGTCCCAAAATTTCGGTGGTTTCTACTGACTGTGCTAAATTTCCATCTTTAGATTCGCCCAATTCGTCTTCTTCTTCCTCACTGACTTCAGATCTAAATGTCCAGTCATTTTTTGATTCATCATTATTATCAACTTCCGCTACTATTCTATATTCCTTTTCAAAATTACAGTTCTCATCAGTACGCATTAAAAAATCATAATTTGGTACTTCAATAGCAGTTCCTGACTCTGTCGACGCCGACAAAACAATGGAGGGGGAATAATAGACGGTGGCCGTTGGTTTATTGTCCTACTTCTAGCAGTATCACGATGGAGATTTTCATTCCTCAGATAAACTGCGCGAGTGCAACCACAGCCATATGAACAGTCGCAAATATACAGCTAATTTCGGCCTTTCATGAAAGACATGAAATGATGTATGAAAGATAAAAATAGGTGCTGGAAGGTTCTTGTTTTCTTCTTGTGAAATTAATTAAAAGTAATCCTGTCTTCGTCCTTTTAGCTCTTTTTAATACTTAAAAATACAGTGAGAAAAATTAGAAAACAAAATTTGAACGGGACCATAAAGAAGTATTGGGTTCATTTTTGAATCTTTTTATCCGAAATTAGATTTTTAAATTAGATTTTGTATGAAAGGTTTGAAAAAAGCTGAAGGATATGTTTTATTTAAAACAATTAGTAAGAAATTTGAAGAAATATGACCATTTCATGAATATATAGAGAAGGTTGAAGAAATTCCAGAATTATTGATAAATAAAAACCCAAATGACATGAAGCCTAAAAAAAATCTCACTATTCCTTTTTATCTTCGATGGGTGGTACTTCTTCGTAATTTGTGATAATATATTGAGCGATGATGTGGTTTCACGAGGATACCATTTCTTAGTAAATTACTGTTGAGAATATCTATCGAAATGCAATCATTCTTTTTTAAATTTACAAATTCCATTGATCCATTCGGAGAATTATGGATAAATTCAGGGAGTTAAATATCCAAGTCACACCCATTAAGGACAGTTTCAATTCTAAGGTCGTCGTATCGACTTATTTGTTGAAGATGATGATGTTACAATACCTAATCAACGTTTGTATACTTTCGGGAACTCTTCTTTCATGATAGTATAGCATGATGGTTAATTTTTTACATCTCTCACTTAATACGCATGAACACTGCGTAATTATTTGGTTGGCTGAAATTTATTCGATGATATAATAACATTAATGACTATACCCTGTACATCACAACAGAAATGTGGTTTACTACCTACTGAAAGGATATACAAGTTTATATCGTTTACTACACTACCATGTAGACTTCAACTGATCAGTTTATATTCCAGTTCTATCGCATCATTTCCTATTTCTATTTTTGAAAACGTTTCTCCAACCCCTGTGAGTACCATTTCCAACCATCGCAAAATACGCATAAACAATATATTTAACTAACCCCAAAAGATTATCCTCCAGTAATGGAAGAGTTTAGAAAAGAAAGAAGGCGTTACATGTTTTAAATTTAAAAAAGGAAGAAACAAACTTAGCGCTTGATGGTTCATCGGTTACTATTCGTAATGATGAACAATAATTGTTGCAGCTCATTGCACATCTTGTGGCGATCAATCCTTCTAAAAACATTAAATCTCATACAATGGAGTGTATTCCCAAAGGAAGGAGAGGTCGAAGAAGTCCCAAGAAGTAGGATACAAATCTTTGTTATTAGATTTTTTTGTACGAAAAAGGTTGGTGAATTTGTGGCATAAATACTTGAGGTAGCTTATTTTGGAAACAGAAGGGAGGTAAATTACTTTGAAATGAAAAAAAAAATTGAGTCACATTATTTCGGAATGATAAAAGAATGGAGAATTTATATTTTTAAAATAATTTACTCTCTCTTTCTTTTTTCTTTTGCTTCGTTTTATTCCGCCAGTCACAACATATTTATTATTATTAGTATCTTTTTTCGTTTCACTAACTGCCCCCTCTCTTCGTCCACAGCGTCTCAAGGGAAGTTGAGTCACATTCTAATCGCCGTCTCCATCAACTTTATGAACTTCGGTGTCTATATTACTCATTAACGTCACTGCCTTTCTCATCCTCATCTAGCCATTCCGAACATCTCCCATCATTTATAACAAACGGCTTGCCCACCATCGACAACGCCACCAAAAATTATGTGTGCACAACTTTTGATGAACATTGACTTCACGACTTCTTTGATAAGACGTGATCAACGTAAGTTTCATTCATTGTTTCTTTCTTTTCGCTACAATTCCTTTATCACTATTCCTAACAATGTCGTGTTTCCGTACCTCAATCGTTACATTCGATGTTATCTTCTATTTCTCAATAATTATGTAAGATGCACTAGCCTAGACATAGCTAGAAAACGAGCTACTGAATCTCGTTTCAAACCTTTCACAAGTAAGTTTTTTGAAGTAGTCAAAATTTCATAGTTTGGTTATGTTTATGCAGTTTTCATATTTCACATTTTTCTGTTTCTGTCTCAATA
This sequence comes from Odonthalia washingtoniensis, assembly GCA_032358235.1. Lineage (NCBI taxonomy): Eukaryota > Rhodophyta > Florideophyceae > Ceramiales > Rhodomelaceae > Odonthalia > Odonthalia washingtoniensis. The sequence goes on from JAULBU010092769.1 coordinate 21,242, forward strand.
TTTCATTGCGTATGCCCTAAGAGTGAGAAAGAAACGGCGAGTGAAACTAAATCAGTTCCTACAACTCCTTCAGCTTCATTCCTATCCACTGTGTCAGCATCACCGACAAGAACGACTGCTTTTACAATATTGCAGGGGGCAACGATTACCTTGTTTCGCATTGAAACAGTGCTGTATAAGTTGAAGAGGTTGTCATAGGGCATCTGGAAGGGCATGATTGTGGCGGCGTAAAATGGAAGTGTTGTCGAAGGAAGTCAGAAGTAGAGAAATAGGTTTCAATATTTCAATATTTCAATATTATAATATTTAATATTTTATTGTTTCAATGTCTTAACATTTTAACATTTTAACATTTTAACATTTTAGTTATATGATATGATATTTTATTTTTAAAAATAAGGGATAATACAAATGAGGGAAAATGCAGACCTAGTACGGTGAAAGGTGTAGAGAGGAAAATATCAGTATGGTGAAAGTAGGTATAGTTTAATTATGGACGGTGAAAGTGAGGAAAGTAAATATTCTTAAGGTGACTTTACACACCTTCCAGCGTACTACACCAGTGGCTAATGAATGGCAGTTTAATGGCAATTACAGTACACTGCGATGGTTTTGTACAGCTTGTTTTGAGGCATGTTTTTAATCCGCTAATGGGAAACCATTCGTTCGATGGCAAACCATTCGAATGGAGGATTGATGAATGAATGGCGGTTGAATGGCGGTTGAATGGAAATTACAGTACAGTGCGATGGCTGTGTACAGCTTGTTTTGAAGTCGGTTTCTAATTCAACAATCGGCAGCCATTCGTCCGCTGGCAAACCACTGCAATGTTGGATTGATGGTCGATCTCAGCCATGGCTGGCGGATCAATGACGCACTAATGGCGCTCATTTGGTTTTACATGCACCATCTGTGTGCCATTAGCTTTGTTGGGGAAGATGACGCTGAATCTCTGTACATACTTTTTCAAAACTTCCAATCCGCCACTAGCCCGCCATTCATTGGCCACTCCATGGCCGTTTCCCGCCACAAAATGAGATACTTTCTATTAGGGTTGGGTGTGTTTCAGCAAAATACAATTACTCAACATTCAATCATCGGTCATTATCATGGAACCCTCGTTTATAGTAATATTGGAAACCGCAGTTCGTTAACAAAAAGATATGGGGAGGGAATTCTTTCAGTGGCTGAAGCACAGTTCTGGAAATGGGGAGATAATTATACATAAAAAGTCAAGGGTCGTGACAGAAATTTAATACGTCCTGGATTGTAGCTCCTCCGTAGTGCATTACAAGATACATAAATGAATTTCATTTTCTAGAAGGGGATGACACCTAGAGCCTTAAGCTCACTTAGTCCAAGGAGAGCAAATTGTGCGTTTGTTAGTAATCCGAAGTGCAAATCAGATTTATCAACAACTTGTTATGAGATTTTTCAGATTCAATATTTGTGTCCTATTGCAAAACGGGAAGAAATTTTCCTTTATTACAGTACGGGCCATCATAGACATCATATTGAAGCAGATTAGTACTGTTTCTTCATTTTTTATTGTAACGTCTTTGTCAGCTTTGTTATTAATAATCGAAAACACATTGAATTACATATATGTTACGCTTCCCACTACTAGTGACTTAGTAAGTGAAATTTTACAGATACACATAGGTCCAGAAACTATCCTAATGTTTGATCTTCCGTCTTCTTCGGTTGTAGTATAACAACACAAATGAACCCTATCCATTTTATTCTCCGAATCCCAATTCCATTTCTTAAGCATTCCTGTCACTCGTTACGGTAAGGGAGACATGATATTTTTCCTGTCGAGTATATGTGAATTGTACAATTTAAACCGATGGATGACAGCATTCACTACAGGCTCCAATTTCATTTCTAGGGCTTCCCTACCATCCTGTCGGACGTTTTGTACACTAGACGCCAAGAAATGCAATTGTGTCATCCCTTTCCAAAACAAATTGGAATAAAAAACCAGCAACGTACAAAATAGTGGTTACTCTGATTTTATGACGATCTTTTTCGGCACTGCACGTAACTACATTCACTAAATGTCCGGTCCTCATAAAATATTAAATGTACCGGCAATATGTAATTATTGCGAAACATCTACGATGTTTCAATGTCCCACATTTATTGATCTCAACTTCATTGAGTTTAGCAAAAAAAATGGAAGTACACAGTGTCCATTTGAAAACTTCTACCGGATGAATGTGGGCATTCACTTCCAGAAACATAGACGTGGCCAATTTGTGAGAAAATAATAAAGACAGGTATTCATTATTGCTTATGGTTCGATTAATCTGCTCCTGTAAATGGCGCTGGACCGCCACGAACGAGACAGTTAGTACACATAATCCGGCGGTGATAAGAGCTATGATGAAGACGAAGGAAACGATACTGAGGTTTGAAGAAATCTTCGGACCCCACCTCAACGATGCGGATTCAGCAAACAAATATTGGATGCCATAAAAACGACGCCTCTAGGAACTCACAACAAAAGCAAAGTTAATATTTAGCCAGACCTATATGCACTACAGAAGAAACTTAGACCCCTAACTTTACTCAACTGTAACGACGGTTAAAAGTTATGAATCCTTTTTATTTCGCGGGTGCTATGTACATGACTAGAGAAATTATCAAAATTAGTCATCATTTGCCACAGGCCCCTACCTAGTTAATTTGGTAAGTAAGGTTAATATTGCCTCTTGTAACGTGTATGGTAATTTTTAGTGCATTTTCCACGATCGTTTTCATTAGGTGCCATCATTCACACATTTCCGCGGCCTCCAATTGATAGAATAAAACCCCTGCCTAGTCCACGGACATCCTGATCGCAGTCTAATCGCCAACTTTCGTGGTACCACAACTCACATCAGCCTATTCAAATGTATGATCAATTATGGGAATACTACAAGTGCAACTGCATACCACACAGCTGGTGACCCAGTATGAAAAATCAGCTCGCAAGGCCAACTGCTGGTGCCTCCGGACGTGGAGGTTTCCACATGAGCTCATGGTTAATTAATTTTGTTGATGCCAATTTTGCTTACGTCTGGCTCTATACTAATAAGACTTCTATTGACCGCGATGTTGCTTTTGAGAAAGACAATGTAGTTAAAATCTCTGTACGGATGACTGATGATCCACGTTTTCTGCAGTAAAGCAGATGATACCGGCGATGGTTAGGACTACCGTAATAAATCTATTAGTCATTAAGCAAATTAAATAGCTTGAATTTCGTCAATACATTTACAGGTCTAATCAATCGATAATCACAAAATCAGGAGAGGCTCTGCTAGATTTGATCATGATGAATTTCATATTAATATTACTATAAGTATTCAAATTCGCGGTATTAAGCCGTTACACGGTTGTCAAACAAAGACGAGTCTATGCACTTCGCCAAGGTATCACCGTAAGCCATGTAATCCCCTATTCCTACATATTGTCTTCAAGGTATTCCAAATGCTACAGATACTCTCGAACGTTTTTTGCTTGATTCCTCTGATTTGTGAAGTAGGTGACGGAAGTTGGAGTCTAAAATTCCATCCGTAACTTCCCCAATTCCTGAAGAATTTCAACAATACCCGTTTAAGTTCTAGCTAGCTTCAGATGTCCTTACTTGCTATACATGAGCCATATGCCCAGAGACCGCATTTGAAAGCGTAACGCCCCAGACCCTCACTTCTACCCACGACGGCCGATTCTTACTACCAAAATGTAAGCCTTTTTATGGGCATGAGACCAGCACAGTACCTTGTACTCCGTCATCCTACACTCCTCTTCGTCGACTGTGTCTGAATCAGGTCCGCGAACCGCTGAGTACCAACCTAATTACATATCACTACGGATTTCATTAGATACGTCTCCCCTAACCTGGAATCGGCCTCACTCACACCTTATTCCCGCACGCTGTCTGTTAGTTTTGTTTGTTTCTGTATGGAGCCAACTTCCCTCCTGATGCGACGGCTGTCGAACGACCGCACACGCCCTGCGGGACCACATTTTGTACAACACGAGGCCTGATGCCGGGACCCCCCTATCTGGTCCCATAACTGTGAGAAGAGTTGAGAAATCAACTAAGAAAATCCAGTGCTTTGCGGGGATACTTTGTAAGTATTACTGAAGTTTTATAGTTTGTACACATTTGGAGTAATCAAAGGTAAACGCGGCAAGTGAGATACAGTGACCATTTTCGTTGATGTAAACGATGTAGGGACTGGTTATTATTCAAACATTGTGCACTTTTCAGATTGTGCACTTATAACATCATACAAAGTAATCACTATGGTCAATTCATATTACAGATTTGATTGTTTTTGTCTCCCTCACGAAATATTTTTTATATGTTTAAATATTTTTAAAAAAAATGATTGGAAGAAAAAAGGACGGAAATAAAGACTTTTTAATCAAAAAGTATTCTTCGTCAGCCTATCGATAAAGATAAATTTTCCATTCATTGCAGTGATTCTGTTTTTCTTTATTTAATTATGACTGATTGTAACCTATGTATCCACTTGTTTCTGGTCGTCCCGATGATATAGTCAAAGATCACTCATTTTCAGGAATCGTTTGAATAAATGTTCACCCACCCCATTCCAGTGGCCAATACCATAAAGAGAATATCACATGTCATACATATCGGAACCAATATGTAGTGTCCAGAAAATTCATAAGGTAATGCAAAGCAGTTGAATGTTGTTTGAGAACGTGGCTGTTTTTTCCTGGCTACAATCTAATTCAAAACTTGGTTCCCTTCAAGTTTACAATCAATATGGCCGACGTTTTGCCATACTTCTTTCTATGGAATGGTCGGATTATTATTAATTTATTAGACTAAAAGGATGTCAGTAATTTTTCATTTTCTTTGTGATCTGCTATTTTATTGGTCATTTATTTTATACACGTTTTATAAAACAGTGAATCAAAAATGTATTTGCCTTCGAGATTGTACCGTGTTCGGGTGTGGGATTGTAAATGATCAAAAGCGATTGTTCGATGACAATTATTTATTGATAGCAGACGATGGCGATGCTGCTTACATACTAAATAACTGGAGTACTCTGGATTGTGGAACATTGTGGAACAATCCAGAAGGAGAAGGGTGACGCAATTAAAATGAATGCGAAGAAACGTGTGAATGGCAAATAGTGTGGGCCACCGAAGTGGAGGAACAAGAGGTGAAGAATGCCTTAAACCAGAATCTCATATAGGACCAATACTTCCGGTTCGGCATACAGCACATGTGAATACAGCGCTACAGAAACGCCGCATACATTTCATCCTAAATCCACTTCCTCGTCGAAATTTCGCCGAAATCGTTAGTTCCAAGTCCAAGAGATCAATAATTTGAACTTTGGTAGCTCATGATTGACCAATAAAATGCCAATGATATGACAGTAACTGACGTCATTTACATATAAAATAATTATTTCATCACAAATAAAAACGAAATAAGAACAATTCCTACTTTTCCGAGAGAATAATCAGGCTGTCCAAAGGTAGAACGGGTTTAGCTTGAGAAATCGCATGATTTGTACAAATAAATGTGATGTTTTTGAAATACATCCGTACCAGAAGGTTCTGGGTTTCCAATTTCCAAGATTTGCGCTGTCCCTTTTCGGATTCAGAAATGAAACATGATTAACAAGGGTTTGTTCTAAATCCAACAAATGACAGCAAGAGACTCGTAAATGTAGCTGGTAGCAGTGACTATTCTAGTCCTAAGCAACTAGCCCTCTGATTAGTGTGGGTAGCGCAAGACGGCCAATAGAATCATGACACGTGGTAAGCAAAAAGGAGGCGCCTCGGCAAACGGGACGCCCGTTCTCCCCCGTTCCGACGGCTGGGCTCGAACTCCCTATCAGTTAGTCCGAGGACCGTGACACTAACCAGTAGGCCAACTGCTCTGAACGGTGAAAGAAGACGCATTTTCTACGGTACTTATCATAGTGTAAGTTACTTTTGGCTT